>JAVCKT010001028.1:30835-62976 GCA_032273925.1 Rhynchotus rufescens | reverse complement strand
CTCGGCGGAGCCGCCCGCAGCGCCCCCGGGGGCAGCACCGCCGCCGCCAGGGCCGCAGGAGGCGCCGGCCCAGCGCCCCTCGCCGCCCCGGGACCCCGTTTTGCCTCATGTTGGTGTTTATTGCCCCCGGCAGGCCATGGGAGCCGCAAAATGGGCCCCCCGCCCCACATGCACACAAAATGGCCCCCTTGTCTCCCCTCACACATAGAAAATGGACCCTTGGCCCCACATGCACACAAAATGGCCCCCTTGTCCCTCCTCACGCACACAAAATGGACCCCCCCCCCGTCCCACATGCACACAAGATTGTGCCCTTGTCTCCCCTCACACACACAAAATGGACCCTCGGCCCCACAAGCACACAGGATTGGCCCCTTGTCACCCCCACACACGCACCAAATGGCCCCCTTGTCACCTCCTCACACACAAAATGACAAAAGGGACCGCTGCCCCACACACATACAAAATGGCCCCCCGTCACCCTGCTGACACACGCACACAAAATGGCCCCCTTGCCCCATGCACACACAAAATGGCCCCCCAGGGGAGCCAGGCCTACGGAGGACCAGAAGCAAAGCGCTGCATGAAATCACCGGGCTAAAGGGCGGTTTCTACCCGGCCTCTCGCCATTTTGTGGTTTCCATCCACAAAATTCAAGGAATGAGGGTTTTCCCACGTGAGTCTCACACAAACCGGAGGTTTTGGGGAGCCGCAGTGGGGCTGTGGGTGCTGGGAGATCGTGTCAGGCCATGGCACGACAGCGATCCCTCCATTGTGGGGTTGGAATAGCGATTCCTTGGATTTTCACACATCACTTCATGACGACGCTGAGCCTGGATCTCCGGACGGTTATGGAAACAGTCTGTGAGGACATAGCTGGTGTGTAGCTGTAAATAATGCTCAGGTTTAAGTAGAGCTTTGCTCTGAGCCCTTTCATCCCACTCCATCTTACAGTTGCTTCTCCCAGAGCAGAAGTACAATTATTTTGTTTTCTCTAAAGCCTCTGTTGCCTCAAAAGAGCGCTTTTCACCGCTTTCCAATCCATGGCATGATCCCAACCACCAAGAGTGACCACCAATAAAGCCAGAGTGATACCAGCACAATCATTAACCCAAATATTAAGGTATCTGCTCTGGAAATCACAGGGCAGCTCCTACACTCTGGGCACCTTCCTACTCAGGAAGGTCAAATCTTGGAAACACAACCCTGGAGCACCAAGGGGAAGAGCTGGGAAAATACTTTGAGGTTAAAAACAATGTACATCCTGACCACCAGTTTTTAAAGTAATACTGAAAACATTGCGGTTACGACTGAAGTGGGAACGTGCGAGTCTTTTTGCCCAGGAAGGGAATGGGAAGCCAAAGAGGCGCTAGGTCAAGTGAACGGGGCAGTTCTCAGTTGACATAAGTTGAATTCCTGCCACATTCCCTACATGCAGCCTGAGCAGCCCTCCGGCTGCGTCTTGGTCTTCAACCTCAAGAAGAAAACCAGCGTGCGAAAACCTATCCGCTCCTGATGATTGCAGCAGTTTGGTCATTGGTTCCCCGGGCCACATTTTCAAGGGATTTTCTTTTTGAAGGCACTTTGAACTGAAAAAGACTGCATCTTTGTGAAATCTGCTCTTGAGGTCTTCAGTGGAAGTCAGTTTACTGGAGGAGTAAGGAGTTTTCCACCATCTCCACCCTGTCTGCCCCGCTTCAGCAGCCTTCTCAGCCCTGCCTCTGTTGTTGATGGTATTTCCATAACTGAGCAGACCAAAATCTTCGACTCTGAGACCTCCAGTTGCATTCTCAGAATTTTACTTTCCATATTTCCGAGTACAGTTTCAGATGTTCAGGGTCACTTGAAATTAGCCACCACATAGGGAACTGCGTGGGGCAGGACATTCCTAGTGTGAGTTCTCTGATCTCTTGAACTGCAGAATCTAATTTCACATGGCTCATGAGAAGGAAAAAAAAAGAAGAAAGGACAAAGAAAACTTTGCATTCCCCTTTGAAAACACAAAGCACAATGTAAGCATGGGTCAGGGCATGAACTTCTCACGGAACAATCTTCCCCCTGCTCTACCATGGTATAGAAGTCCTGCTGTAGCAAGGATGGTAGATGTCCAAAGACGCATCTTCCTGGAATGGATCTGGTGAAAACCTAGACAGTGTACATGAGGTTGAGGGCTGTGTTGTGAAGGTACCAATGCCCTGAGACTTAAATTTATGACTCCAAACCAACTTAGAAGGTAGGCAGGCTCCTTTCCCAGGCTTTCCGTCACCCCGAACAAGCCCAGGGCCACTCCACATTCCCACACAGCGTTCACGGATGTGTTCCTATACGTTCGCACAAACATCCACCCAGCTGGCAGGCAGATGTGCGCTCAAAAACACGGCGGAGCTCAGACACACATGCGCTCACACACGTTCCCATGCACAGATGTCTTCACAATATAACGTTTGTTTTGTTTCAGGTTTGGTTTCTGCTTTGTTTGGGGGTTTTGAGCTGTGTGCTGATAAGGAACATAGCATAAGCTTGGCTCTGCCAGTGCTTGCACATTTCTCTCTCCTTTTCTACAGTGTCCTGTGCTGTTGTATCTGGCAGCCCATCTCCAGTCCTGACCTATACAAAGACCACGTGGGTTCAATTTGTTGTTTTTTACCGTCTGGAATATGCTCGTTCAACAGGATGGCAAATCTAGCTGTATCAGCAAAGTAAAGAATAACAGGCATAGAAGCCTCAGAAAAGGCTCAAAAGCTTTTTCCCATAGGTCTCCATTGTGCTCAAACACTTGATTTATTTTTCCCATGTTAATGCATTCTGAAGCTAGTAGCAAGGAAGGAATTAATGAAACAGATTAAGCAGGACGACATGCTGACAGCACAGTAACTAAATCAGTCAAAAATGCATTGTGATTCTAGGGAGAGATGATGTGCTAGACCACTGCAGTACAGTCCGTCTATAGAGAAAGAGGGTAATAAAATTAAGAGCAGAATAGGAGAACAGCTTGATCCAGCAAGCCCAGGGCCATCAGTAGCACATTTGCCCTCTGCCATGGCAGGACATAAGAAATTAGAGAAAATATTTTTTCCTGGATGTGATATATACCTCAAGCAGGAAAACTTTAGGTGGCAAATCAGAAACCGTGTCCCTTGGTCTCCTTGGGGTTCAGGCCAGTGCTTTCCTGCTTTGCACGTGCAAACAGGGAGGAGAAAAGCACAACCGGGTTGCACTCTTCTTAAACAGTGCAAAAAGTGCCCCCCAGCCTTTGCGACTGCACTTCATAGCCTCTTATCCCCAAAGAGATAAGTGGAGAGCCTGGGCAATGTGCATAGCTACAACTCGCATGGAAAAACATCCCTCGTGCTGGAAAAGATGGGAATTGATCCTGGCAGCGCTCAGTCCAGCAGAGGCCCCTCGGCCACTGCTGATGCCGGCAGCACCTGAGCTCAGCGCAAGGAGGCAGCCCTGGGGACAGCCCTTGGCTCCATCCAGGAACTGATAGCATCTCGCAGCCTCTCAATTTGCTTCCTGTATTTTCTGTTTTGAAATTGGTGTTTTAATATCTTGGAAGCAGAGGAAGGCAGAGGCTTCCTTGGAGGGAAGCACAAAATGTGGCTTTATTCAGCTAGAGATCCCAAGGGACATCAATCTAAATCCATCAAATTGTCACGCTTGACGCTACAACTTCCTCATGAATCAGCAAAAAATCAACATCTCGTGCCTAAATAATAAGTCTGATTTTAACATCAGGGTTATTCATTACCACATTTCCCCGTGTGCAAACCTGCCTCGGCCTGGCTGTATTTAGTATTTAGTTCATTTTAAATGAATTTACTCAGGGTGAAAGAGGCAGGACTGAGAGGTGCAGACACCCGTGTTCATTCCGGTAGGTACTAAACAGGAAACGTGAGTGACGTTTCCAGCTGCAGTGCTTTACTCATGGGTGTCACAGCAGGCTGATCGTGGAAGATAGTCCTAAAACACAGCCATTTTTCACAGACACCACTTCTACTGGAGAAGCTTTCTTAGGATAGCAAAATATCCATTGCAGCACAAAGAGCTGATGAGCATTTTAAGGGTGGCCCTGTCCTGGCAGGACTGTCTGCTTTCTGCTTGTGTAAAACAGCTGAAGCTGCCAACCAAGGTGCCAAGGAAATGCTGCTTCCCTTGCATTGCATTGCCAAGGGGTCCTGCTCGCTGGGCAGGCACCACCTTCCCTTCTAGGAGCAGCTTAAGCCCACTGGGTTATTCCAGCTGCTCACCCAGGGCTGCTGCCCCACAAGAAAGGTCTGTGACCACCGGTTACTAAAAGTGCCTTTCAGCTTTACCACCATGCTGGTAAGCACCAAAATCCCATTTTTTTTCTTTCCACTGCAGTCTTCACTAACTTGCAGGAAGCATGTACACATGCAGACGTGTGTGAGCAAGCACAGGAGGCCAGGACTTTTGGAAGGTGTTTTAATCCTGTTCAAATAACCAGCCTTGCCCCCGAGCTTCTTCACGTGCTCGAGAAATCAGCCTCTGCAGCTGAATTCTGCGTGTGTCGCTGCTTTATTTTGCCTGTCCTTTTCCATATCACAGAGATTCCTACAGGGACAGGGCTTTGCCTCTGCTCTTTCATCAGACCGGCTTTGGTGGTGCTATTTCTAGCGCGTAGGGTGTCCTTGGTGTCACTGAGCCATGGCACCGTTACCCTGCCCAGCCTTAAAGCTGCTCCTGATTAAAACACCCCAGCAACCACACAGAGACTCTGTCCATCTCTTGTCACGTCTTCCTGTCACATCGTCCCCCACAAATCAGCTCCATGTGCTGGTTCCCAGGGTGGCAGGGAGGAAGCAGAAACATCAGATGGCTTCGTGTCAGCCCTGCCTTTCCTATCCTGTCCAAAGGTGTAGGGCAACAAAACCTAGTCACATCTGTCCCTGGGGAAAGCACTAAGACCTTCATTAATTAGGCTAGTGAGTCATTAATTAGGCTACCTAAGCTTCTTTAGAGATGCTTAATCTTCACTGTGTAAAGCAGTAAGGTTCACAATATCAGGGATATGGTCTGGCCGATACCACATATAACTTCTTTGTTTTTTTGCTTCAAATCGTCAGGTTTGTTTTGCTCTATACCCATTTCATCTATAAATGTGTCTAAATATTTTCCAGGTTATTTATGTTCAAAGATGATGTGGAGATACTGCTTTTAAATGCCAATATCATTCACATATCCCTGGATCCCCTAATCCAAGGCCAGGATTTTGCAGGAAGGTTAGGTCCAAAGTGCAGAATTGTGGGGGTTCATCCCCATTCACAGCCCCCATATGTCTTTGAATCCACATTGTCATTTCCAGACAAAAGTGTGAAGAATAAGGTAAAGCAGCTAAAAAAGAAGTGAGTAAAAAGAAACCCCAGAAAGGCGGCGATGAGCAATCAGCTTTGGCAAGGAAAGGTCATATTGCTCATACAAGGAATAAAAAAGCAGCAAAAATACCTCAAAAAACCCAGCCCTGATATTTACAAGCGATTTCTCCCCCATTATTCAAATCCTCCGGCTGATGCAACCCGGGCTGGGATGTAGTAAGACGTGTAGTAGCTCTCGGGCCCAGCAGATGTCAGCTCCTCAGTGGCCAGGGCGCCGCGACGGCTCCTTGGCCGCGCCGCCGTGCAAGAGTTGCCCACACGTTGCATCATCTGCAGAGCTGCAGGATGCAGCTAACCCAGCACAGGGCTGGGGACAAAAAGGACACGACGTGCTCCATGCACTGGAGGTTCTTTAGGCAAAGAAATCCTAGTCTTTTTTTCAATTTCTCCAGCTTTTGCTCACTCAGGTAGGGCCTCCCTCCTCTTAAATCCTCAAGAATTAGATGACACAGAAAGCATTGGCAGCGGGGACTCAGTATTAATCCATTGTCTTCATCCAACAAGTCCAAGCACATTCGTTTCACCCAGGGAAGTTTATCCTGCCATGAGAAACCATGAGGGCCCCATCACCCCAGCAAGCACCTGGCGTGAGCCTGCGGGTGCTGCTTTCTCTTGGACACTGCTATCAGCCCTGTTTCCCCTTGGTGGACAGATATATCCCCTTGTTAAAAATAATCAGTGCTCTATTAATACCTAACTAATGCTCCTTTCCCGTTACAGGCTCTTTCATCACAGCGCAGGCTGCTTTGCAGCAGATGTGTGTTTCACTTCAACGGGGAGCCAAATGCCAGCATGGAGACAAATAACACGAAGGCAAGTTGTGACCAAATACCCATTTTTGTTGTTCTCACCAGCCTGCATACAATGCTCCCATTCAAGTGCTCTCAAGCACTACTTCTTTTCCCCACAGTTCATAAAGGAAGATGTCAACCTGATCTGGGTGGCATGCCAAGAACTTGCTAGTGTGGGATGGAGAACGGTAGCGCAGGCACAAAATTCTCTTACCCAACCAGGGAACTGGGCAGACTGCTGCTGTGCCCGGGATCACAGCCAAGGGGATGGGATTGGGGAAGCTGGGCTGGCTAGTGAAGAGGAAAGGAAGGTGGGCAGACCTCATGGTGGGCAGCAGCCTGCTGGTTTATGTGTTACCGAAAGAGTTTTAGTTGCACATTTGCAAAATCTTTCTGATCAAAAGGCTTGTGAGGTATGAGGAAAGACTGTGGACACTCGCTGTGAAATCCCCAAGGATACTTCCAAGACATAAAGATAGGAGCAGATATCTGCCCAAAGTAGAGCAGGTTGAGCAACCATGGAGAACTTCATGCTTCTCCCATGGTTGGTTAATTTATTTATTTATTTATTTTACTGCTGAGGAGGTGAAAGACAGCGACTGCCCCTTAATGTTTGATTTTCATCACCTCAACCGTGATAACGACAGTGTTGATAAAATTAGCTCTGCTTTATCTTAACAAAAAGCCCCTGAGCCAACCTGAGGGGTGGGTTTTTCCACATCTTCCACACTTGCTTCTGGGGTCGGATTGTTTATTTACTGCTCTATCTGCTGCACTCGCCTTGGTTTGAGGAGGCTTTACCAGTCTGAGCAATAAACCACAGAGATTTGGCGTGTTCCCACACACCAGCTCAGTTGGGTTTCGTTAGGCCACCCCTGCAGATGGCTCTTTGTAGCTCATCTCGTGCTAAACATTTACCCTCATGAAACGATGACCCTGGTGGGATTCCTTGTGTTTTTGTGAAAGAAAAAGAAAATATTTATTCAGTCTCATTGGCTGCAAAATGATAGACCTGGGGTGTTCTAACCATTCCCCCAGGAGCAGGAATGTTCCCGTAAGGCATTAAACTTTGGACATGTATGTGTGGGCACGGAGACGGGACTGTTCTAACGGGGTCTGCACGTGGGTTTGGTCAAGCTGGCAGTGGCGTATAAGGAGCAGGTGACATAGACCAGATGCCACAAGAGATGATTGATCTGTGGTTCCACTGATCCAATGTGGGTAGCATCCATCAACACCGGACCTCTGGCAACGGGATTGTTGCCACTGGGGTGTAGCAACATAAGGCCCATGAAACGTGGATAAAATTCCCTATTTCACCCACTAGCAGACAGTGTCTCATTTACAAATCCCAGCAGTCTTTCACAATACAGTTCTCCTGCACCGAGTGTTTGCATAGACTCAAACTCCAGCAATTAGTAGGATCCACTTTATATAAGATGACATCACATCCACTTCTGGGCATGTTTTGGGGTGATTTTGCAGACATGATATAATAGCTGTCTGCTCCATATGTGTTTGCCTACTATTGGTTCATTTTTTTATAGAGAAAATGTTGTGCTTTAACCTCAAGCTGTCATCCAAAAGGAACTAATACCTGTTAACAATTCCTCTCTCGCTCTAATTCTCACTGTTTTCTCTCCCAACCTGTGGAGTCACCCAGGAAGGCCAAAGAGATCTCAGTGATAGGGCACAGTAGCCTTTCTCCTGGGTCTGGTGCTAACATCTGCTCCTTGAACGGAAAGCACAACACTGTGATTAATAGACCCATGTGAATCTGACACCTCGCAAATAACCCATTCTGCTGATGAAGTCGATGGGCATTAGCTCCCATCTGTAAACCAATATTTGCTCTGCTGCTTGCAAGGCAGCAAAACCTGCCAGGAAACCAGAGCACGGACCGGGTGTCCGAGGTGGCTGTCGACGCTTGGTGCCACTTTGTGGCTTCCTGCAAGATAAAAGGTCCCGTTGTGGGTGGCAAGCGGCCTCGTGCAGCGCCCGCGGCTCCTCTGCTTCCCATGGGATGCCCAGGCTGGTGCTTCTCGTCCGGGACACATAAGAGAAGTTCTCAGCAAGTTCCAGCTGGGACGGATCCCTGCAGACCACGGAGTTCCAGGAGGAAACAGATGCAACCAGCTCCTCGAGCTGCATTTGATGCAACCAGGGCTTCGAGCTGCGTTGGTTTCAGTGCTGCCTCTCCCTCTGGGCCTGCTTGTCCCCATGAGCCCTGCACAAACCTCTGCCTGGCCAGGGGACAAGGATCCCGCATCCTTGACACCCTGTGGCACCCATGGGAACACCCTGGAGCCAGACACCTCTGGCAGTGCTTGCAGTCTGGCCTAGGGCTGCTGCGTGTGGGGACCGAACCTTGTCTGCACGCAGAGCGCCTGGGTCGGGCCCAAATTCCTCTCCTTTCCCGCTCCCGTTCCCCCCGCCAGGCCTGGCTTGCAGACAGAGCAGCCTCATCCGCCGCTGTCTCCCGAGTGTCTGCAAGGAGGGTGTCGAGGAGAATTGCCCGAGAGCTGCCTGCTGCCTCCCAGCACCTGCATGGACTTTTTTGGGAATAGAAGCAAAGGCAAAAGTCAACGGGAGCCCCTTCCCCGCCCAGCCTTGCTTGCAGACTAAATCTGCCTGTGCTCAAATGAAAGCACTTGGCTGCCTCCCTGCTCTGGGCTCCAAATACCACCTTCATCCCCAGCTGCAGCGCCGGCCGTGCCCGCGAGCTGTGGGAGCCGGGGATTCGGGATGCTCAGGATCCTTGGATTCAGTTGTGAATCCAAAGCTGTGGGGCTTGGAATGCCAGGGAGCTGGAACCTGGCGGCACAGGAGGGATCCCCTAGATCCCCTTTTCTCCTTGTGCAATTACCTGCAGCTCCTCCTCTCTCCCCCTGCTCCATTTCTGTGAGTTATCCAGCCTAGAGATTCATTCACCCCCTCCTTTATCTCTTTGCTCTCAGTGCTGGGCGAGGGACGAGTTTCCCCAGGCCTGCCAGGCTGCAGCTCAGGGCGTGCATCTCCACAGCACGCCTGGAATCTGTTTAATGAGGGCAAGGAAAAGCACATCAAAGCATCCCTCGCCGCCCCACCGGCCGCACAGATCCTCCGGCACCCAGGCTGAGGCCCTTTCCCGTGCACGGGCAGGGAGCAGGCCACGACACGCGGGTGCCTTAGTCACTTATATTCACCATAAATCGCGTTGCTGCAGGGAATCTGCAGCAAAAAGGCCAGGCTGGGCTGCACATTGGTGCCCTGCACTGGGAAAGACTCCTTTCCTGCAAAAAGGGTCTCTGGAGGGGAGCAGGGTTTGCCCAGATACGTTTTGAGGGAAGGAGAACCAGAGTTGTGCATCTGGAGACGCTTCCAGCAGCCCTGGAGGCCACGGGACGGCCCTGCTCTTTCCCCCTGATGCAACAGCCCCTGGGTTGCATCAGCGACTGAAGCAGCTGCAAGTTGATGGCCGGGATGAGGCAGGTGTAAAAGGGGCTTTGCTCAGGAGGAAAAACAGGCAGAATCTGACCCTGACAACAAGAAGACAGACGATTTTGCAAGATTTTGGCTTTATCCTGTTTGACTTGGTTGCAGGAGGATCTCTCAATTTTGCTTCAACATTAAGACAGATAAAATCTGTTTAACCTTTGCTCAGTGGTGATAGCACCTGCTTAGAAACTCCATAAGACCCCAGAAGAAAAGCAGATGATTTTTGGTTAAGTTTTCCGTGTTTTAATTTGAAAAATTAACTAAAACTGGAAACTAAAGCAAGCTGGGGGAGCTTGAGGCTTTCAGGCTTTTGAACCGGGCTGTGCCAGACCTCTGGCTTCTTCTAAGAAACATGAGCTGTGCATGGCAAAAACCTAACGTAAATAAATAAATTCTAAACAGAGAAACAAAAGGATTTTTCCATCCACAGATGTTCCTTCTAAAGCAACGTGACCAGCAGGAGTGATTTTCTGGTGCCCAGAGGGTCTGATCCGCACTTGGCTTTTAATAGCTTCCTCCTAGGAGCTGGCATTTTTATTTTCGGGTGATTATTTTCTTCACCTGGTCAGAACTGTCCAATTAACAGCTAATCAGCCCAGACTTTTCCATGCAGCTGCTTTTTTGGGTTCCTGTTCTCACACTGGGCTCGTGCTGTCTGTATCCAATGCTGATCTTTGCAGCAATTGCACAACCGACTGCATCATGTGAAAGCTTCCACTCCTTATGCTGCGTGTGAAAAGACAGCACCTCTTTGAAGACGGTCTCATGCCACTTGGTTTATTAATTTTTTTTCTAATGCAACATAATGTTGGCAAAAGGCTAAATGCCTTTTAGCAGGAGCAAGGGCTGCAGATGCACCAGCCTTGCACCAACATAAGGGAATTGCTGCTTAAGGCAGGGAGCTCAGCCCAGCAGAGGCCTTTCCAGCTCCTGGAGTTCATTGGGATGTTTGGAAGATGATGTAAATATCTCCGATCCATCACTTTTGATCCATCAGATGCCGTCGGAGGTGACGAGACCGCTGGGCTAGTGGCGAGTGAACCGCAGCCGAGTCAACACAACGTGATGCTGCAGCCTCGGGAGCCAGCGCTGACCACGGTGGGACAAAAAAAACAGCAGGAAAAGGAGATTTTCGCTGATTTTTGCCTGTTTCCTAACAGCCAACCAACCGTCCTGGAAGGGGGCTGAGTCATATGGTCATGCAAGACATGAAATGAGGAAGAAGAGGAGAAAGGAAGAAGGAGTGAAAAGGCTCAAAGCGGTTTGTCCCTCATAGTGACCCGCAGCCACCGTGGGTGCGGACAGGGCAGCTGCAGAGGCCGGAGCCCCCTTTGCTCCCTGCAGGAGCTCTGCAAATTGCACCCTCCCTTGCACAGGTTTTGGGGGGCCCTGTGATGGCAAAACTGCTTCACCAGCTGCCGTCGCTGTAACCCCAAAACGTTCAGCTTGGTTTTGCAAAGACCTGATGCAGAAAGATTACTCGTACTGGCTTTTGAAGTTATTATCTACAAACATTTGGGCTGCTGACTTGTGTTTAATGAGAACCAGGGCTAGCAGCAACCTCATTTCAAGTCTTTGCAGGCTCCAGTGTGTGTACACGTATTTTACCACCCCGAGCGCTGCGGCCGCGCAGGAGCCTCCCCGTCTGCCCTTACAGCCCCTCCAGACATGGGTTTTTTGTTTGCTGTTTTAACCAATCTGATGCCTTTGCACCAAGATACAACCCACAGTTCCTTCCACAAGCCCCTGCATCCCGAGATGCCCAGACCTGACGCCAGTGCTCCCAGTGCATCCAGCCCAGCGGCTCCTGCTCCCTGCCCCTGGCCAAAGCTGCCATAAAACTCACTCCAAGAGGAGGACGGGCTCGTGCTGGCGCTTTTTTGGGGGCTTTTACAGGCGTATTGCTGCTCCCTTGGAGCACGGGGCTCTGCGTGGTTGGGTTTTGTTATTACTCATTTTTGTGATAGAACCTTTGGCTGATCTGACAGCAGAGTGATCCATACCGTGATGCTGTTGCAGATAGTGTGTTGTGTTGAGAAGTTGCTCAAAGCAGCCTTCAAATCATGTGAGGGAACACAGGGTGCAGTTGCAAAACAGGGAAGCAAAACCCGTACCGAGACCTTTGGCTTTTCCCTTTCAACCCAAATCCTGGGATAAGCTCCCCAAGACGCATCTCTACAAGCTGCTAAGGCAGCAGGCACGTTTCCTGCACCAGCAAAGCCTGACTCCGGCTTAGCCCGTGGGGCAAGGTGCTGGCAACGCTCCTCACGTGGCCCTAGAAGGACAAATCAGCTAAATTTTGTGGGGCAAATCAGCTAAATTAGGAAAGCAGCTGAAACCAAGAGGAATTGTCTTTTCTTACTTCCTTTTTTTTAATCCCGAGTCGTAATTCAAATGTGCACCCGGTTCTGCTTTCTCCTTGTCAACCCGCCTGTCTTTTCTGTATTTAACACAGGGATTTAGCACACGTTTTGGCAAGGAAAGGATCCTGCACTATGCAAATTACTCCGACATGCCCGGAGAAGCAAGCTCAAAATCCGTTCACCAGCAATTGGCAGGAAAAAAACCTATAGTTTCTGCTTAAATAAACCCTCAAAGCTGTGTTATATGTCCAGGTTTGGTGAACGTTGGACTGAAGGCTGCTGGATACCTTTGATCTGAAAACCCCATTTTCCTGTAGATCCAGTGTCACTATCTGTGGCCCCTTAACTACGTGTCTGGTAAAATCAGGGCAGACTGGCCTGTGCTGCACCAGCAGCTTGTTCTTTCCATGGAAAGATCTTTATTTCTAGTCCCTCTTGTGCAACCGCCCAAATGGCAGCAGCTCCTTTTAGGAAGGCCCGAGCAGCAGAATTTCTCTTGCTTTAGTTTTAAGGGCACAATCTTGCTGTCACGTGTATTGTGCCGCACAGAGGTTTGTCAGCGTGGATCCTCCTTTCATTAAATTTCCTCATACCTGTATCTCATTATCTTGGCATTCATTTATTTGCCTTGGAGGAGCCTTTTATTACCGCTCTCCACAAATCCTCGTCAGCTCCTTTATTTCATTAACATTTGCACCCTTCAAACACGGCTCGAGGTGTTGCACCCCACCCTTTGTGGCCGATTACCAACTCAAACACACTGAGTGCCTTTCATCTGTCTCCCAAATCTCCAAACGCTCACCCGCTTGATTGCTTTGCAGTTTGCAGAAGGGTTTCTAGCCGCTGCTCCAAGGGCTGACCTTCCTTGGCGGGGACCTCCCTGCAAACACACAGATGCTTCTGATTTGGGAGAGGAAGAATGTCCAATTTGGGCGGTTGGGCAGCAAAAACGTCCATCCCCCTGCTCACAGCTGGCATTTACCCTCCAGCTGGAGTCACCACAGCCCAGCAGGGCTGGGCACGGCCGTTCTCCTGTTTTGTTCTCGCTTCTCCACTTAATAACTCACCCCACTGACCCTGGCACGTGCAGTTTCAGCGCGCTGTCAGGAAAGCCCTCGTTGCTCTCAGCTTGAAGAGCCTGAAAAATGCTGTATCTTAACCAGCCTTTTCCACCCAGTCACCTCTTGTTCCTCAATCTGGGCTCCAAGATGGGACCTTCTAAATCTTCTCTAGTGAATAGGGGTGCACGTAACTCAACTTCTAACTCAGGGTCTCTGCTACTTTGCAGGACCAGGACCCCTTTTCCTGACAGGCTTCCTGCAGCTTTCAGCATCCTTCTCCTCCTGCCTCTAGCATGTCACTTAGGAGTGCAATTTTTCAGTTGTCTTACAGAGGTTTCATGTTGAATTTGCTCCCCCAGCTTCGTATTCCCTTGGATTTTCAGTACGGACACAAGCAAAACCCAAAGGGGTAACGTGACGCTGACATGGGAGCTGGGGCAGGCAGGGCCACACGACCCCACTTTGCACAAACCGAAGGGTTTTGAGGCAAAAACCAGCAACCAGAGAAGTGTCATTCAGCTTTGTTTAAAAAAACAGAAACAAATAAAACCCCAAACATAAAACAACCCAAACATTTAACAGATTTGTTAACCACAGACATAAAAGTATCAAGAAATACTAAAAAAAAAAGAAATACATTGCAGTAGACATCTTGTTTTACAAGGCAATTTGATTAAGTTACTACGGGCTGCCCGGCACTGGGGCCGCTGTGGAACAGCTGTGTGGACAGGAACACCAACATCGCAAACAGACAGCGCGTCCTGCAGAAGTATTAAGACTAAAAGATATTTACCCCTTAAAATAAATACAGTGTCATCTACAGCAACATTTAAATTAGTAAAATACTTTTAAAGCAACCAAATATAACAGAATTGTAAATCGGATCTAGGCTTTCTTCCGCACGTTAGGATCTTTTTTTCTCTGGCGTTAAAACAAAACGAAAACAACAGAAGTAGTAAGTTTAGAAGAAAGATACCTCTGAAAAGCCGGATTTTTCCCTGCCTGAGAATTCCCCCCGCTTTTGTTTGGCGGGGCCAGCACCGAGCAGGGCTCCCCAAACCCACGCGGGGTTTGGGGGGGCTGTGGCCCTCACCGTGGCCTTGGAGCAGGGGGCTCCCCGCCGTGACGCCCACCCGTGTCCCCACAGAGGCCCCTGTGCTCAGGTGAATGCCACCCCGCAGGAAAAACCCAGCTGCACATATGGAGTCTCTTGTAAGCTATTTAAAAATTAACTCAGTATTTTTAAAAATATATATATTTTTCTCATTAACACTTCAACAGCGGGAGGCAGCAACTCCCTTCCTCACGTTAGTAGCCGCTTGAGAAGCCCCCAAGCCCGGAGAGCCCCCAGGGTCTCTCCATCACGCGGGCCGGGATCTGGGATCTGTCGGGAAGAGCTTGGCCCGCCCGGGCTCCCCTTGTGTCCCCGTGTCCCCACATCCCGGGCCGGGTCCAGGCTCCCGCTTGGCCGCCTGCAGCGGCAGCAACAACAAAGCCGAATCTCGAGGATTTCAACCCAGTGGGAGGACCTGGGAAGTTTGTTCAGCAGCACAGAGCCCCTTAGAACTTAATATCCATGGAGGGTGCCATAGAAAACAAGCGTGTTCACCAGGACACGGTATCCGAGACTGACAACACAGCAAATACTGCAGAGAGTCAGAAACACAAAACCCAGACGAGACATTCTCCCTGTTTTACCTGCCCTCTAGGCCTGGCCCACATCCGCCCGGAATTTTGCAGGATGAGCAGGGCTGGTTTGTGGCTGGGCTTGACCATCCTGCAGGGCTTTTCCAGCCACAAGGATCCTGTGACTCGGCTCTAGCTCGGGGAAGGCTTCGCACTGAGGCAGAGGAACCTCCCCGCGCTCCATGCACCGCGGCTGCCCCGTCACCCGAGCGGGGCCCGTCCCTCTCACAGGGACTCAGCTCCCGCGGGGCTCTGGCGGGGATGAGGGCAGGGAGGGCTCCAGAGCCACAAAGCAGCATCCAAAACCCCACAGCCCCTTTGGGCACCGCGAGGAGGTCCCCACGCAGGCTCTGCTGCTGCCTCTCCCCGCTGACGCAGCTCCTGCCACTTTGGGGAGAAAAAGCAGCAAAGAGGTGCTGAATTGGGAGGAGGTCTCTCTTTTTTCCATTCCAAAACTGAGCTTCCCCTCCTGGTGCAACCTGTGGGAGTGTTTGCAGGGGCCCTCACTGAAATGCTGTTAGCAGCATCATTAGCAGCCATTTCATCCATTGCAGAAACTGCTCTAGTTGTGTTTTCAAAAGGAAATTCCGCCAGTTTTACCCCTTTCCTCACAATCTCACTAAAATCCAGGAAAAAGAAAAGAGGGGGAGAACTGTGAGGTCCATGGATGGAGGATAACAGAAATCAGGTTTTTGAAAGGTGAACTTTGTCCTAAGGCAAACTGAGATTTGAGCCACGGCTTCAAATTCGACATTTATGTGGTTCTGTGCTGGTAATTGGTTCCGTTTTTTCCTATAAGGCTGTTGTCACGGAAATGATGGTGCTGTCACCATGAAACCCTGACGTAGATGCCAGAGCCAGCAGGTTAATACAAAAAACATCTTTAGCAGCAAGTGGAAAATAACAAAGGAAAGTTCTTAATAAGCAAGCAAGCAGGTTAAGGATTTAATTAAGATCAATATATAAAAAAATAATTCTCAGTGTGATATCTCCTCTTTGAAAGCCCTATGAAAGGTTCCTCAAGAGGACATTATTTGGTGATGTTCTTCATCAATGATGAAACTCAAAGGTGGGTCCAAACCAAGTGTCCCCTGGGCCTTAGGGAGACTTGAACCCACCTCTGAGCTCTCTCTGGGCTGGGCTTGAGTGCTAATTTGCGTCAGACTGAGGTGGCCAAAAGAGAAAATCCCTTTCCTTTGCCCCACAACTAATTCTGCTGGCACATACGAGCCCTGGGAGCCTCCAAGTTCACCCCTGCAGACCAAGCAGCCCTGAGGATATCACAACCAGGGAACTACAGCGGAGTGGAAGGCGACAGACAGAGGTTGTCTGTCCAAGAACCGAGGCCAGCGCAGGCAGCAGCCTCCACGGCTGCCCTGCCAAAACAGCTCGGCCGTCAGCTGGAAGAGGATTCCCCCAAGAAGGGAAAATCTAGTTCAGGTTTTGCGGCTCACGCTCTAACGCCTCTCCACGGGCACTGGGTCTGAGATGCTCCACTTCATTGCACGTAGGTCCCCGAAGAGCCACACACTGGCCATAGCTTTGGGTGCTCGTGCGCTGCAGGGATACCTGGCACCGCTGCAGGTCCCTGCAGCTCACACAGAGCCCCGTGCGAGTGACAGCAAAGGCCTCAGCGTGACATGAAGGTGTCACCTCTGCCCCTGCACTGCCTCAAAGCAAAGACGTGTGGCTGCTGGAGCATCAACAAATAGCTGCTCATCGTAAGTTCTTGATGCCACCGTGGTCGTTGTCACACGCGTTCAAAGAGAAGCTGCCGCCTACTGTTAACTCAAATGCACTTTGCTAAAACGCCTCCTGCAAGGACAGAGTACTAGCTAGTATCGTTAATGCCTCTTCTTCCTAAAGGGCTCTATGCCAAGAGGAGAATCCAGGATCCATTAATGCTTGGAGGATCCTGGCTTCCAAACCACGCAGTTTACAAAAATACTTAAGAAGAAAAGAGAAAAAGTTCAGCAACCCATTTTCTAAAGCACGAGCACACAGATCTGTAACGGAGTAGTGCACCTCCCTTGCAGGGAAAAGATGCTTTTGAGTTCCAATTAAAGACCATAATTCCAATTTGATTTCCAACTAACGACACAGCTCGCTGGCAAAGCTGTGATGAACGAGTGTTAAGGAACTGCACTTTTGCCTAAAAAAGGCGAGACTTTTGACCAAATAAAGCAACATTTTCCTAATAGGATGGCCCCTGGGAACAAGAGGGGTGAAGCTGCTTCCCTGGAGAGCGCAGGAATTGGGGTGGGACAGGACTGCGACCGCCCGTGACAGCCCCGGCCCAGCTCCTGGCCTGCTGCTGCTTGCGATTCCCGGGTTTATTGGGGAGTTCCTGTGCCTGCTCCTGGGACTCCCTGCCAGCGCTGCCAAGAGGGACCCAGGAGAAGCGGCCCAGATGGCAGCTCAGTGACAGGGAGGTGCTTGGACCCAAGGGCTAAATGCCAGGCAGTGGAGGGGGACCCCGAGTGCTCTTTTTGGGGACAGAATGGAAGCCAGAGGTGCCCCTCGCTTCCTGCAGCACCAGTTCTGCTCTGCCCGGCCTCACACCAGGCACGGCCAGGGCAGCCTGCGGAGCATCCCGCGGCGTTCCAGGGAGCACGTGCTCCTGTGCCAGCCCGAGCCCTTCCCCAATCTCTGCTTCCCAAACACCTCCCTGGGCCCGGCGGGGCAGAAGGGCCCATGCAGGACCCTGCTGCCCCCGGGGCAGGGAGGGCAGCGCCAGCCCTCCCCGCAGCTGCTGACACCAAAACCGATGTTGCCAACGCTGCTGACTTCAGCTTGGCAAAACACACCGGGGAGGCCTCGGGGGGACCTCAGGAGACCCTTGGCGTCACGCACACGGGCAGCAGGACACTCTGCCAGGCACACGCGGCCCCTCGGAAGCTGCCAGCGGGAATTCCATGTCCCGGCCCGCTCCGTACCGAGGGCTCTGCATAGCGGGGCTGCTCCTGTGCCAGACCTGGCGACGGGGAGGCTGGTGGGGACGAGGCAGGGCGGGCAGAGCGGCGTCCGGAGCTGCTCTCGCAGGGGGTTCCGGCACCAGGCGGTCGTTTGCGAGGGATCAGAAGCGTTTTCTCCTTGTGTCGTCTTAAAATAATATTGTGCGTTTCCTCAAGCTGCATGTCTCTGCTTTCCCGCCTAGGATTCCTGCGGCACCACTTCCATCAGCTTCTGGCACAGGACAGTTGCGGAGACTGCAAGGAAGGCAGCAAAGCAGCGGTCAGAGGGAGCATCAACAGGCACGGGGCCTCCTCAGAGCCTTGTGGTGACAGATGGATGACACAGGACACACGAGGAGCAAACAGGACACCAAGGGAGCATCTCAGCTGCAGCAGGGCACCAGTCAACCAGAATATCTTTATTTTTCCACCCATTAGTCCTGGCCGCCAGTATCCAAACACACTTGTGCTTTCTGCTACTCTGTGTTTGGAGATCACAAGGCAGCCTTGCCAGATAAAACTATTAGTGTGATTCTAAATACACACAAGCAAAGTCAAAGCAGTAGTGGATGTGATCAAATTATCCGCAACATATGAATATATGCATGGGCTTAAAGAACACATGCATTTGCAGCATTCTCAGTCTGTGTTCCTAGAATTGTTTCTATATTCTCCTTAAAAGTCCTTGGTGGTAGAACACAATTAATATGCTAATTTGCCACCACAGCACTGCAAAAAAATGGCATTTCCAGGAACTGAGCCTAATACACAGAATATAATAGTGACAGAGTGTTGGAGAGAGAGAAAAGAAATACAGTAATAAGTGCTGAGTGCTGTTAAAAGGCTTTTTCTTCCTCATAAAAAGCACCCAGCTAAGGCTGGGCATTTCTACTTGTCTGGTTTTCTAGGTCAGCCTGTTGTATGAGAGTTGGGAGACAGATGGTCGAATTTAGTTACTTAGACAACAGAGACTTTCTTGATTCACTTGTTCAGACAGAGATTAGACGCCGCTAAGAAGAGCCCTTCCAAGCTCACCATGGTCTCATGACAGCTATGGGAAAACCTTATACAAGATACCTTAAAATAAGCTTCCTAAGGAAAAACATCCAGGAGATTTTCTCTTCTCTCTGCTGCACTGTCACATCTGGATGCCAACGAGAACTTTGGCTGGGTCAGAAATGTTACCACTGGTGAAGCGATGGACTGGGACTAATTCTGAATTTACAGCAATCAAATTGAGGCAAACTGTGCTCAGCCTGTTACGCTGTCACTCCATTTCCCTTCCTACCCACTGGAAAGAAATTCCCTGCTAACAAAGCCTCAACCCTATGCTTTTATAGGAGGCAGAAGACAGGCAGCAATGTGTTCAAGGAATTAAGCTCCACTGCACAATATCCTGTTTGTCATAAGGAGAAAAAAAAAGCCCATGGTAGTTAGCCCAAGCTTTGTTAATCATCGGAAGTCAGGGAGCATTCTGGGTGCTGGGCAGATACAATAATCATCAGGTTCAAAATTGTTACTATTAAAAAGAAAAGTGAGCAGAGCCAAGATGTTAGAAGCCTCCACTACAGCAGTGAGGGCCGGAGCTGTTAGCTGCAGCCAGCTCAGGAAACACAGCTATTCCTGGAGGAAAAGCCAAGGCTGCAGCTGTGCCCTTCACCAGCAGTACTTACAGATGCCTTGGAGAATCCACTTGGGCTTGTTTTGCCACCAGACTCCAAAGAAGTAAATGGGGATCCCACTGAAGATGATTGCAAAGCCGATCGCACATTCCTTTGGTGTCATCCAGAAGGAAACAGCAATGAGGAACAAGCAGGCCAGGATGAAGAAAATGGGCAAGCAGATGTTGACCTGAAAGAGGACCCAAAGAGTAGTTACATCAGGGATGAGCAAAAGCGGGCCAAGGTGACTCCCCACAGCCCAGGAGGGGAGCAGCTGAGGATCCACAAGGGATCCTACATGGATGGTATTCCCACCTGCTCTAAACAAGGGGACCCTACCATCACTGACACCCAGAGCTTCCTTCATTGGAGTGTCCTGTGGTCACAGCACATCCCTGTTGGTGACAGTGACCATTTGCAGTCAGCAGATGCCTGTGCAGCAGGGACACCTGCCTACCAGGTGCCTTGGGAGCTGGTGCTTCACACGTCTGCTTTTCCTCTGCCTGCTCCACTCTGCAATCTGAGCTCCTCTTTCATGCAGTAACAGCAGCCACACTCCCTGCTCCTCCCATGATGCCGAGAAGATGCATTCCCAGAGAGGGATAAATGTCTTGTCCCCCCAATCTGAAGCCCCTGCTCTCTCAAAACAGCTCAAAACTACTGTTTTCACAGCCATCCCTCTGGTCACCAATGAAAAGGGCTCGCACAGGCAGGACTCTCCATGCAAATGCAATCCCACACACTCTTCTCACCTTGATGGGCCTTTCCAGCTCTGGCTTCTTGTAACGCAGCCACATCATGCCGATGATGGCCAGAGCCACACACAGCCAGTTGAAGAAGCTGAAGAAGTTGATGACTGAGAAGATGTTGTTGGAGAAGGCATAGAGCAGGGTCATGACACACTGCAGCCAGAAAGAGAAACCGTTACCAGTAAGCAAAACCATGTATATTACTACACCAAATATAGGTATTTGAGATGAACTACCTGCCAAGAATGGAACCAAGTTGATTACTTTTTACCTATTTAACTTATTTTCATTTGGGGCCTGGAGTGATTTCCAAATGGAATGTGGAATATAAGGATATGATGAAAAGTGTCTAACCTTCCCCACGGCTGCAGGTGGAAATGACTGTTTGGAGGCACTGTGCAGGCTCCTTCTCCATCTGCTCTGGAGTATCTCATCCCCACCCTGTCCTCCCCAGCAGCTCAGTGCTCAGCATCATGGACTCGGGTGCTTACCGTAAAGATGAGGGATGGCACTGGAGTGAGAAGCCTCGGGTGAATCATGGAGAGGATGGAAGGTAGGTGTCCTTCCCGGGATCCCACAAAGAAGAGCCTGAGACGAGGGCGATAGAGCAGTTACCTCCTGCACTAACTCCTAACCCAAGGTCAGGTTTGCCTTCAATAACTAACAAGTGAGGACAGCCTCTATGAGCCTGGACAGTGCTGGGATGGCACATTTAGTGGTGTGGTCACACGATGCCAACTGCTAGTCCTTGTTTTGAGCGTGGGACCCCCACGTTCAGACCCCAGCCTGGGGTCCTCGGACCCCAACACACAGGGAAATGTCTGTGTCTTAGAGGGGAGCCAGGAGCCAGGCAGGAATGCGGAAATGTTTATATCCTCCTTTCCAGGGAAGACACTAAGATAACCCAGGAAATGGGTGTCAGAGCTGAAATCTCCTGCATGCTGCTCCTGACCTATTCCCTGCTCCCCTCTCTGAGGGATTCTCAGCGCTGCAGTTTCAGGAGCTGCTGGTTTTCATTAGGTCCACTTGCTCAGGCATCGCCACTGAACTCCAAGCCTGTGTTTGGTTATGTCCTAATAACTTCAACAGGAGTTTGCCTGAGGAGCAGGAGACTAAGACCACTGCAAGAGATTCCTTTAAAATGGATATCGTTTTAAAGGCTTAAAAAAATATTCTCATTCCCCACATGGTCCCCAGACCTTTAATGCTCTGTGCCTACCCCCAGACAGCCTTTGGAGGGCACTTCTAGGCAAAGAGGCATTAAGCACTGCTTGTAAACCAGCCCCACGAAACGCAGCAAGAAACCTACCGGGAAGAGGTGAAGAGGGATCCATTAACGGAGCCGAAGCAGGACAAGCCAACAAAGACAGGTATGATCCAGGACATGACACCGAGGTGGTAGTTCCCAAAGTCCTAAAAGAGGGGCAAAAAGAAAGGTATTTCACACCTAAAAGCACCCAGGAGAGCTCGCAGCTGCCCACAAAGATTTCACATTTGAAGCACTGACATGGTTTAGTACCTCGAGCTTTTGGAATGTTTTCCAAATTGCCACTTGCTGCTTCACCTTCATGGACCAGTGCTTTGTGGAATTGCACAAAATCAGCACGAGGCCTTTCTCTCAGAGCCAGGACACAACATTTGCTAGACCAGCTATTCCAGAAGTGAATGAAACCACACAAGGACTGAGACTTTGGGCCATTGCCGATTGCGCCCAGGGAGCCCATTTCACAGGCTGCATCCCAGCACTTTACAGATGCCGTGACCCAGCATTGCAGCTTTACTCTGCAAATTGACTCTGATCTGCTTCACCGCAGCTTTATGTTGAAATAATCATGCCAATTTCAACAGACCAAAAACTTCACCTTGCATACAAGGGTTCAGCACTTTCTGCTTTGGATTCATAATGTCACCCGAAGGGCCCAGACCAATCTACAGTGCAGAGCGGGGAGAGCCCCCTCAAGCACTCAACAATCCTGGTCACACTTGGTTTGCAAGACCATGAGATGCTGCTCACTTCCCAAGCAACCAGGACTTCTGACTGCAATGGCATTTTCATCAATAGAAATATTAATTTTCTCTCTTAATTAGAACAAGGAAGACTCAGAGGGACAACAGCCTAGTTCAGTAGTGACTGAATGACCTTCTCCTGTAAACACCCCACTTGGGTAACTGCTGATAAGTCATGCGGCCAGCAGCACCTATGGGTATTTATGAATAAAGAGCAGCCGCCCTCCCTTGCTCTTCTCTGTGATAAGGCCCATGTGGTATCACGCCGTTCTCCCCTGCTCTCGTCACAGTTGCTCTTTATCTCCCGTCAAACACGGGCTGTTTTATAAGCAGCCACGCTCAGCCTGGAACAAACTAGGAGATGTATGTAGAGATTGTACGTCTAATTTAACCAGCCCTGGAAAACAGATGAGTCACGTCAGAAAGGCACCTATCTTACCACAGCCACGGCTTCGGACGTCAGCATCTGCTCCGTCGACAGGGTTGTGAAGTAAGCCAAGTTTGTCAACACATAAACCAAAGTGACTACAGGTAGTGAGATGATGATAGCCAGAGGCAGGTTTCTAGGAAGAAAATATAAATTGTCGTGAGCGCCGGAGCTCAGAGAAGAGAGTTGTCAATGCCAGGGAATGCTAGGGAAGGAGGTGGCTGCTGCTGCAGCCCTTCTGGATCCACTTAAATTTGGCATGAGCCACTCTGCTCCTCAGCAAAGGCTGCTTCCCAGGCACACGCTGCTGCTCTGAGGAGAGGAAAAGCTCACACAGAACAGCCCTGGGGCGGCAGCTGCCCCACGAAGGGCTCTCACAGATGGCACTTCTTGTGCAGAGGGACTCGGGCTGTCTGGGCAAGCAATAAAACAAGTTCACTGCAGAAGACATTAAAAGCAGCCTCTCGCTTGCTGGTGGCACCAGCACATGCATGTTCCTCTGGACAGAGCAGAAGCGCTTGTGCGGGTGGCCGTCCTGTGGGAGCTGCCAAGGTCAGGGATTTAGTGGGCCCTTTTTAAGCTCTAACTCTGTGCAGCTGGCTGCCCTGAGGAAGCCTGGGGAAAGCTAACCCAGACACAGCTTAAGTGGGCTGCAAAGATGAAGTTCTGTGGATACCAATTTGCCTTTCCCAATAGTCTAGCTGAATTCATGAGCAGTAATTAAAAGAGGAGGCCCTGCTTGATGCCACATAATTGGTCTGCGGAGCTCAAAGCCCCAGGAGGTGAGTGTCGAATACCATGTCTGCAGTCAGAAGGCAAGGAAGTAATTGCAAACTGCAAAACTTTCATAACTCTGTTCATCAAGGAAAGGGCGGATCGAGTCTCATGTTTCCCAGCAGGCACTAATCACTGCTGGGGCCAGCCAGGAACAGGCTCTTGCACAACTGACCCTGGAGGACATGTTGAGAGAAGGTCACACCTTCCCTACGAGCAAAACCAAGCTGTCAGCGACGTCCTGCTTTGGGGTGGCCCTCCAGCAGGTCCCCAAGATGCACGGGCAGTGTAGAAAGGGGCCTATTGCTTGATGGAACAGAAAGAACCTACAGCAAACAGGATCTGCTCAAATATTTCTGTGAGTTTACACAGGTTTCTAACAAAACCGTAAGTGCCTCTTCCTTGTCTGTTACTTAGGTGCCAGGCCAAGGAAATTAGACTTTCCAGATTCATTAATAATATTAACAGTGCAGAAAAGTCATGTAAATGGCAGTCCTTTTCTTATAGATGTTATGACCATCCCCACCCCCTATTCTAAGAACAGTGCCATTTTCTGTCAAGTTTTTGGTAGTGATAATGAGATAGCCCCTTCTTCCCTTTTGCTAGGGGCCCTTGGCTTCTCAGCTCACTGAAAACATCTATTAACACCCAAGGCAGCCCAAAGGAAGGGATGTTTCCAGAACCATCCCTTCTCCTCCTTGGGAGGTCATCACAGGACACACACATACCTGTAGGGATTTATCATCTCTTCTGTGACAAAATTCAAGTAATTCCTGTAATTTAAAAAGGACAGTAATTAATTCTGGTTGAAAGTCTGAAAACTGCTTTGAACTTCAAAAACAAGTGACAGACAGTTGACACAAGGGTGTCTTGATGAACCAGTGTAGAAACAGACTGGGATCCTACCCAAAAGGATGGTGTGGAGCTTGTGAAGAACCTTCCTCTGCATGGAGCAGTTGGCCACAGCAGCCCCTCTGCTCTGCCATGCCCAATGAATCTGCCCTGCTGCTTTCACTTAATACTATCTTGGAGGTGCACCAAGAAGCCCCATCACCTGCTCGCTGGGCTTCCTAAATCCTATGATTGCCAGCAGTTCCTTCTGCTTCCACGTCCTGGCTGAAAACAGGGCATGAAGCATGACTGTGAACTTTACCAGGCAACCCCAAAGCACCTGCAGCATGACCCCCGTAATGAGAAAGAGCCAGTCCTGGCCTAGGCTCCTCCTGCAAACACACAGTCTAGACAGGAGAGAACTGCAGTACTTGGCACCGAAGAAGGAGACAGGGCTGCATCTTACCATCCTCCGTAGGCAAAGAGACCGCTGTACAAGGCTAACACGATGCTCCCCACGTCGACTTTGGTGCCTTTAAAGGAATGCTCAGGGGCCAGGTTGGTCACGTCGCCTGCAGGGAACAGGAACAAGAAAGGAACAATTCTAGCAACGGCCAAACCATGAACTTGAGGGGCCTTTGCAGGGTTACGAAAGGAAAGAGAGTCCTCAGAGCAGCTTCTGCCTCAAGGTTACTTAATTACTGTGCTGATGCATTGCTGGTTACGTGTTAGCACGTGCACCTATTGCTATGGAGCTGCCTGCTCCAGTTTTATAGCGTTTAATCCCTCTGGAGCAGCACGTCAAATAACCAGGCTCAGACAAACCTGTCTCAAGCAACTGGCCCTTGGAGAGTGTTGGAGCTTTCTCACGCTGTGCAATGTGCTGTCGCTGAGGTTATCGCCCAGACACCTCCCTGGGAAGAAAACCCTCTGGGGGTCCTTCTGGCTGGAGATGCTACGCAAACAGATATTGTCACATTGTCCTCTCAACTGAAAGCTGCTTTTATTTGATAAAAACCCAGGATTTCCTTCAGTCCCACCAGCAACCTGATAAAGCAGAGGCTTTACGGCAATCTCTTTGATTGTGGGAAGTTAGCTTCTTTGGGGCTTGAATATCAAAAGTTCCTGTTATTTATCTGCTTTTGAAACAGAAAGCCATAAATAGAGGGTTCAATTGAACATTTGCTAAGACCTCTCCCAGAGCAGCCGAGGGTTTATTTATTTTGCTTCAAAACGCCCCGCCGCTGTTTTGTTCCCTGCCTTTTGATGTGGAGCGTGGGGCTGGGGAAGCCACAGGCCGTCGGCGCGCAGGGCTCCCCTCGGGCAGGAAGGAAGCGGAGCGAGGCAGGATTGGGGCCGCACGTTGGCCGTGCCGGCAGCCCAGGAGCCCGGCGGCTGCCCATGTGATTCCTCTTAGGGCCCCGATCTTCACTAATCGCCCAGGCAGCCTTATCACATGGCAGTCAGCAGCGCCTGCAGCTTAACCCCTCATCGCCCCGAGCCGCTTACCCGGGATGGCATCCGCGGAAAGGAAAGGAATACGAACAAAACGGGACGTTTTTCCTGGGAACCACCTCTCCTCCCATCTCGTCCTGGGAAATCTCATCCCGTCACACCAACCTAGCAGCACATTTGCAGAGGCCTGATAACAAATCTAGATGCACAGAGCTTATTGCTCCATTCCTGCTTCCATCGGTAGGAAAAAGGTGGATTTTGAGGGCTTGCTGGGGAAGGAATGGGAGCATCCTGGCCTGGGATGAGAGGGGTGAAAGAAGTGCAGAGTGTGAAGGTGAGGCCACAAACTGGCCTTGGGTTGCTGTGCAAACTGGATGGAGGGCTACAAGAGAGCAACTTTAATGAAGTAAGGCAGGAAAGGCGAGGAAAGGGATACAACGCTGTGAGTTTATCTGTAATTCCTGGCCATTTGGTTCAGTCACCCCATCTTAGTTTGGCATTAGTGCCCTGACTTAGCTCTGAACAGCACGGCTGAGCCGAAGCAAGGGTTGTCTGATGTCATGTTCTGCTGAGCCCCAGCCTAGGCTTTCATGAGTTTATTTTCTACCTTCCCCAAATAATTACCAGCACAATTCCTTCCAAGGCTTAGGGGGAAAGAAAGATACAGCTTCTGTTAGTAGTAACCATCAGGAGCCACAGGAAACACATACGGAAGGAGCAGGAGCACTGGTGTCTCCATGCTCTCCCACCATCACAACACAAGGCTCTGTCCCATCCTGCCCACCATGGGATCACCAAAGGGAGTAACTTCATGCCTGTAATGCCTGCACAGATGCCACCTGCACCATATTATACATCTTGGGGCACTAAAGCCAAGCTCAGCCATGGAGGGGATGCCAGGCGTGGGCATCCGGAATGGGTAACACACAGTGCAGGGCTCTGATTATTGTCCTGATCTTACCAAGAACTCCACACTGAGATAAGAGAGGTTCAAGCAGTCACTATAGAGACCCTCAAAGAGCGGATCCTGCCTCTGCTGCAGAAGACCCCGAGGTGCAGGGGCTGAGAAAGGGCTCCTGCAGGCACCGCAGCAGGCTGGCCTTGTCCCTGCATCCTGCAGGGGCCAATTCAGGGCCAACGCTGGAGACTGGGAATGCCGGACGACACATCCTTCCTCTCATGTGTGTTACTTTACTTACTTACTAGGGCTTGCTCTCCTCAATGAGGAGGTATGAAATCCAGATGCTCTGCTTCTTCCTAGGCGGAGTTTACAGCTCCAGCCTCCGGCCGGGCTCTGGATCGCAGGAAGGGCTGCAGCCTCGGGGTGGCCCTGCTGAGTGCAGTCCCTGCTGCCACCCCAGCACATCCAGCCCTGGGCTCCTCTCCATCCCCGGGGCTGCTGCAGGCAGGGGCAGCCGCTCTTGGGACCGGTCCTCTCCCAACCCAGCACCCTGGTGAGCCGGGACCTGGCTGGAGCTGCCTGCTCAGCTGCACTCTGCTCTACAATTAACCAAATTAAGGTAACAAGCTGTGACATAAACCCTATTTGCTGATCTTGCCAGCTGCCAAAGCTCTGGTAATTGCTCCAGTGAGCGACGGGTCACCTGGGGCCTTTCTGTGGGAGCGCCCTGTTTTGGTGCATGTGCTGCATGTCCAGGCCCTGGCTTTGGAAGGGCTCGTTTGCTCCCCAGTCATGTCCGTTCCGGTTTAATAGCACGGCAATCTTCTATTGCAGTAAGCGGTTAATCATAATTACATAGTTTTAGCCTGCCTAGACAGTGAGGAGAGGGAACACAGCCATCCAGAGAACTCGGCAAGAGGCGGGAGGCCGCGCGAGGCGTTTCAGCTAACTCAACTGAGCCAGAGAAAGGTGCTGTGTGCACGAAATCTCCCAAACTTCTCCCAAATGAGAAGATCTACTCAGCTGTTAAAGACATTTCCCAAGAAAAGCAATGGGAGTTCAATTGATTGAGTCATAAAGCCGGACATTGAGGGCCAGGACTTGGGACAGCAACTCACAGCTCCCCTGCAAACATCCCCTGGGTGCCCATGGACAGCTGGCTCCATTGGCAACATCCCTATGCTAATTCCATGTGCCCAGCCTTGTGCTTTACAGGCTTCAACAGCAGCTCTTAAACCCGGTTCCCCAGCAGAAGAGTTTAGGGGGTTCTGCTTAGAAGCCCTTAGAAGCACCAGCAGCCCTGGTCTGGCACAGAGCACCCAGCAAGGAGCCAGAGCTCCCCTGCTACACTCCTGGTTCTCACTACTGGCTGTGGACAAGTCATGACATTTCCCTGCCTTCCAACTATTTCTTCCTGCTTCATGTGAAAATGCCTCTTTCCTGCCAGTGCTGGAAAGCTTTGGAGATACCATTCACCACGAGCTGTTATCTGTGCTGTGCTGAAGCCAAGGGCCTGGGCTGCCAGATTCACCCCCCACTAACACATTATTACCTTCACCTGGGAGCTCAAAGCCTGCAAGGAGCCCAGGGGTGAGAAAAGACTCCCAGAGGAAAGACCTGGGCACCCAGGATGGACACAGTCCCTTTGATCCCTGGCACAGGAAGGAAAGGCTGCTTCCTACGTGCCCCTGTCTGTTCTTATTAAGGCAGATTAACAGCACGGTGCTAACCCTAAACCAACCACCCAGTGGGTTGCCTGCCACTTCCCCTAAGCTTGATTGATCCTGGCTTCTCTGCCCACATTCAATCCTTGTCCATAGACATTCTGACAGCAATGAGCAAAACAGGTCCTGTCTTACAAGAGAGGCTGAATAGAGGCTGAGCAGAGCCAGCCAGCTGCACTTGTAACCGAGCCACAAACCTCTGGAGAGGGCAGCTGGACCCTCGTGGCACAGGGATGCTCTCAGACCGCACGAGGTTTAGTCCCATTTTGGTTGGAAGCTGTGGAGAAGAACCTGTACGCAACGCAAGCAATGCAATGTGAGCAATGCAACGCACTGCAATGCAACTCGGAGCCCCTCTGGTCACCTGCCTTAGATCCCACCCAAATTCCAGGAGCAGGGATCGGGGTTCCTGTGAGCCCTCCAAAACGCACTCTTGTCGCAGGTGCAGGACGCCTTCCTTGATTGGGGTTAGGATCTGTCATTTCAGCTCAGGATATCAAAATGAACAGCGTGTTACATCCACATCTCCCTGGCCGAAGCAGCTGTGCAGAGCCTGGGGCACATTTCCACCCTGAAGAGTTAATGCAGCCACTAACCTCCGCAAACAGCATAGCGCGCGTCAGCATTAAAGGCATCGTAGGCACCCGTCCAGGGTGTGCACGCACAGCACGGTCACAGCGAGCAGGACAAGAAGTGCAGGTCACCGGCTGCTTCTCTGTTTTAATTTTTGGCTGTTATTAAACACATTTTACTTGCCTTTGGGTGAACAATTTCACACTTGTAAAATCCAAAAGCCCCAAGCGGGCTGAATACCCTCCTTGAGTCTGTAATTATCCAAAAGTTACTGGGGCAGAATGGGCAAGAAAAGAACTGTCTGAGCAAAACTGAAGCCTGGCTCACTCCAAACCACAGCATGCAAACCACAACACATACCAACCTGCCAGGCCCACCTGGCCTCAGCATCGCATCCACCTTTGGCTGGAGATGAAATCACCAGTTAGAGAGCCACAAGCCCATAAAACATAATTGTTCTGTATCAGCCCTCCAGCATAAGATGCCTGATTAATCTCGAGCATGCTCGATGTGATTTAGAGGTGCAGAATGCTGGCCACTTGCCCACTCCTTTGTTTGCCCTGTCCTTGGGCACAGCCTTCCACTTTTCATCCACACTGTTAATCAGAGGGTGAGTAAGGGGAGTGCAGCTTTCCTTCAAAGCTTAGTGCTGGGAAAAGGTGTTAGAGAGGCATTTCTGGATGCAACAAGAAACACTATGGGCAGCTGCAGGGCATACATTTCCTGCTGTCTTTTGTGCTCAAGCCTTGGCCCCAACCTGCAAGGACACACTCAAGAGCTCGAGGGCTGTTTCCTATCCTTAGACCTTGCCTCATCTCTGCCAAAGAGGATCTACAGTGCAAATTATTCATGGGTTCGCTGGGAGAACACCCGCATGGCTTGGCTTCGGGCTCTGAGCTCATTCCAGACAGCTCCAGCCCTGTCCTCGGCAGATTCCCATGTCTTGGGCTGTGTCCTAGAGCCAGTCCCAGCTCAAACTCTCCTGTCCTCTCAGCAGGGCTCTCTGGAGCAAATCTGCTCGCCCAACTCTGAGGACTATATTCACTCTTTCGCTCTTTGCAGAGTTTATCCACACAGCTGCCAGATCTCATTATGGATTTGGCTCAAGGGGCTTTTCTGGGAAATTCGACTGATGCTCCTATTAGCAGTAGAGAGGAAAATCTGGGAGGAAAGGAAGAACAAACAAAATTTTCCTCCCTCAGATGTTTTCAAGCACAGCATTTGTCACTAAAACAAAAGGTGGAAAAAAAAAGATGGGAGAAGAGAATTAGCAAAATAACCCTTACTCAGAGAAACAGAACAAATGGCCATTTTCTAGCCCAAGCAGAAGTATTTAATAAATGAAGGACAGGCACATATGTGCAGGCACATGCACACAGCCCGGATGCTGCCGCAGGGCTTAGGTGGTATTTTCACGAGGCTTCACAGACATGCTAAGCACCCCTTAACATCTGAAGGCTTCGTCTTTCATTCTGCATTTCTAGGAAACATCCCATGATGAGTTCAGACTTTGCCAGTCCCGAGCACCCTTCCACGGAGAGCAAACAGCACAGCAGGGAAGGAGGGAGGATGAAAAACAAGCACCACTACTGCGCTTTGTAGCACACATCTCTTCAAAGGAAAAACTTTCATTAAAAAAAATCCCATTCCCTGCCTAGGCTAAATTCTCCATGGCACATGCCTGGAGTTAAACCTACCTACTTTGTCCCGAGTTTACCCTGTGCTTGCTCAGCAGATGCAGCTGCCAGCCGCTGATAAGGGAGCTACGAGAGCAGTGCTGATCGCTGCCATCCTCGCTGCACTTGAGGCACCACAGACAAGAGCTTCACGATCAGAAATCAGGCGTTAGGAGAGAGAATGGAAGATAACTTCAATAAAAATAACTCAATAATACGAGTGTTAAATTCTATTTCCCTGTGTCCCTGCTGCCCAAAGGCTGTACGAAGAACCTGGCTGAGAAATCACAGCGAGGTCTGTTGTCCAGCGCTGCTAACGCACAGCACCAGAAACGGCACCACCTGAGCTGCCCAGGCTCTGAAACACGTGCAAGAAACCATAAAACATCAACAACAACAAAGCTGGGATAGTCTTTTGAATAAAAGATATATTTTAAAGCAGTTTTGGACCTCAAAACTTTCACCAAGTTTCCCCAGATGAAAAAGTACCAGCGTGTTCTTAAACACTAGTCCTTTGATCATTTGATTCCCAGTTTACTTTTGAGGCTGTCGTGCAGGTGATTTGGATGTGACCGCACCGGCCATGGGCCTAACCAGAGAGCTTCTAAAAAGCCTGAAACACTCAGTCCAAGGATGTCTCGTCCCAGACATCCTGCCTTGCAGCCTGTTGTGTTAATTAGTGTCTCCTTGTCTGCCTGTGCACTAGGTAACAGCATGGCCAAAAAATGCCCAGAGCTGTCTGGACAGACGGCAATTTCTGCGAGCTGGTTGGGTATTAATACAGAAAAGCAGCCTAGTTTGCAGGAGGAGCGTGGTGAAAACAGGTTGAATTGTCCGTGCTCAGAGTCACTTGCACAATTTTAGGAGTACGGACTGGTGGGTCATGCAGCTGGGGGTAGAACTGCACAGATTTACACGGTAAAGTCCAGCACACTGATGTTTTACAGCAGTGCAACTCTAGCCACACGAAGGCTTTCAGAAGTGTGACTTTTGCACTGGTTAAATAATTGCATCCCAAGTGGAGCAGCTATACTGGGTCAGCTTTGAAGTAGCTGAAAGGCTGGGCAAGTGCCCTCTTTTTGAAGCTGCATGGGAGAAGTGATGCAAAACAGCTGTGCACAGAAAGAACACAAGGACATGCTATTTTCTGTGTGGTAATATTGCCACATATTTCTTTGTGTTAAGATGTTACTGCTTTTCTGAAAAATAATAAAAATGCTCAATGAAGGCTACAAAGCAAAGAGCCAAGAGCTGAAGGGGTGGAGGTCAGTCCAGAGAAGGACATAGTTCTGCAAAGCCTCAGAAGTTTCCACGTTTAAGCAAGAAACTGTGGCCTTGCTCCTCCACTCTGTTTATGGATACTGTAAACACAAAACAGCAGTGGGGAGGAACCATTAAAGTCAGTTAATCAGCCCTGCCCAGACACTCTCCAGCGTGTCGTGGGAACTCACAACCCCTTCACCCCTGAAACTGCAGTACCAGCCAAATTGCCAAAGACCTTTTGGCAGCTTGGGGTGTGTTTTCCTGCACCAGTTGTCAGCTAAGGGCTCAGCTTATGGGCTGCTGGTGCTCGGAGTCCTCCTTGTCCAAAGAGCCTTCTGGCTGGTATAAAAGAAAACAGGGACACGCAGAAGA
>JAVCKT010001028.1:15437-30825 GCA_032273925.1 Rhynchotus rufescens | reverse complement strand
CGGGCCTCTAGAAAAGCTTCCCATGTGATAGAACTTTAGAAGATAAAGCCAAGAGGGTTTTGCCTGGAGGAGGTCCAGCTGCAGCACCTCTGAGTTCCCTGGCGTGATTTAAAGGAAGGTTCACAAAGCTGCAAAAGACATATATATGTACGTGGAACTTAAGGAGAGGCGTGTGGAAAGAGCTTGCAAGTTCTTAAAGACTTTTCAGAGAGCCTGAACTTCCAGAAGGCGATTAATAAAAACCCACGTTGGGACATGGGCTGAATTCTAGGCAGTGTGTTGTTAAATACAAGCTCAGCCGAGCAGCAGTGCATGACTTGGGACAACATCTAAATACAGTCTGAGAGAGAAGCATCCCGTGCAAATGCAAAGGCTCCCACCACCCTGCTCCACGTCCCCTCTGCCGAGTGCTGCAGGAAGAGCTCTCTGCCCTCACATGTTATGGAGATGTTATGGTCTATGGCTTTTGGTCTTTCACTTCTCGCTTTGAAGTGGCCAAGGGGTTCAGAAGAGGGCTACACTGCAAGACAGAGTGAGCTGTTCAGCAGGACACATACAGGTCACTGCAGCACCTCTGGGACCAGCCAAAACCTGCCAACTGCAGCAAATGTCCTTGTGCCTCCATCCACAAGACATTCCCAGAGGGAAACAGCTTCAAGCACAGCATGACATTGGCAGAGCCCAACATTTCCATCAGAGCAGAAGTGCTGCAAACCATCTGCTGGGCCCTGGCCCGTTACCACGTTGTGGCTGGGCACTTCACGGGCAGCGCTACGGGTCGGCCGAGGGCACGAGAAAGTGGCATCCAGGACATCTTAGCTCGAGGGAGCTGCACAAAAGACTCCATTCATACATTGGCAGAAGTACTGCTGGCTGCCAGGAGACTACAGATTGCCATAGAGCGGACACAGGAAGGCAGAAGACGACAAGTCCTCGGGAGATAAAAGGTTGCTGAGACATAAGACTATAATATTTTTCTGAGGGGAGGGAAAGGAGGCGGTTTACATGACATCAAAATCTATTGGTTGGAGATAGGAGTGAATGGACTGAACGTGTTTCTACAGCCCCGGGCAGAAAGTGACTCACCCTCTGTAAAAGAGCCCAAGAAAAGGAGAGAGGGCAATTTATTATCTTATCTGCAAACAAAAACATAATGTAAATAAAGACTTCATGTAGTTAAGCATAATTGTATTTCAAAATGGTAAAACGATTATATATACCAGTAAAATCACAAACAACTAACAAGGCTTCATTTTCCCTTATCCTGAGTCTTCTAAGAGAAAACAAAAAAAAAAAGTTAAGATAAGCAGTCTGGGGAGATTAGGAGGGAGGTATATTTTGTGATAAGCCCTGAACAATGTTCCTGTAGAGTGTAGGCACTGAGCTGGAAGAAAATAAAGCCTCTGATAAAGCAAGAAATTCTGCAAAGACAGCAGTAGCTCCCCGAGCTCAGGCGGGAATTAGAAGGACCCGTGGACGCACACAAACATGCCCACGTCTGCCAGCACGGCGGCGGCACGAGCTATCTATAGACTTTTATCCACACTGAACGAGCAGGGCCTGTACTGTTCCCTCAGAAAAGTTTGTTTCCACAGAACCTGGCACAAAAAAGCACACAGCAAAGCTCAGCGGCACGGATTAGGTAGTCAGACAGGTTGGGAACACGGTATCTCCCTTGGTATGAGGGTGTTTTGAGTGTGTATGATGAAAATAAGCAAAAAACAGGACAAACAAACAAACAAAAAAAAAACCCAGAACATTCATTCTCTTTATCATCCAATTTCTATCTATTAACATCACAACGTTGCTATTGGGGAGAGCATGAGTTCTGCAGCCTGGCCTGATCCAGCTGCTCAGCCCTTCCCTGCATGAGCCTATGGACCAGCCCACGTTATTCCATACCTTGAGCAGGAAACAGGGAGATGCGGAGGCAGAATCTGTGAAACAATGAGAGTCCTGACACATGCAATATGCAGAGATACATGCCTACTGGCCATGGTCAGCAAACTGGCCATGGTCAGCAGCCCTTCACAGAAAGGGCTGCTCAAAGACACAGCTTCAAATTTGCAATTTGTGTCGACTTTACAGCCCTGCATCCTAGACGTGAGAGCCCATGCAGTGACTTCATGAAGCAGAAAAGACTTTGGGTGGCAGAAGCTGCACCTCAGTATCATGAAATCCAGCATTGCTTCCGTGAGGTAAATCCAAAACGTGGTATTTTGAACACCCACCTGCACTCACCTCTGCAAAGTATGTGCTGGAAACGTCACCCAAGCATGCGAGCGAACAGAAGACGCTTGGAACACATTCCTGCCAGCTTTGAAACCCCAGATTTGGGCTTCGGGACTTTATCCCTAATTCCCCAATCCTGCTCTAACTGCAACCGCCTTCGGCAGAAAAAGGAGACGTACTCACCCTTTGCAAGCTGAACGAAGCCAAGAATGATGATCAGGGCCAGTGCCAGCAGTTTGGCCGCAGCAAAGGCATCCTGAACACGAGTAGCAGCTTTCACACTGTAGCAGTTCACCGCTGTGAGCAGCACTGCAAGAGAGAGGCAAGAAACGGCACTTTAGTCTCCAGTGGTATCTTTAAAATGCAAAACAAATTGTCACAAACTGTCTTTAGCTTTTTGCTAAGATTCAAACAAAGTGTCGCTTTAAAAAAAGTTGCGATGTTCACAGCTGTAACCTTAGGCAGCAGTTTTGGGAGCTCTTTTCTAAGGATTTGGCGAAGCCTGAGACCATTCAGCACTGCAGTAGCCACAACTGGCCTCCAGTCAGAGAACTGCACACTCACCGCTCCCACCTAGGAAAGCAGAACCCCATGTTTCCCTTCAAAGACTTGCTGTATTTTGGGTAGCCAACCTAAATATCAAGCTGTGCTGTCCAGGAATTAAAATAGAAACATCTCCAAGCAATTCTATGCAGCCATACACTTCTCTGTTGTGTCTCCTGCTTTTGCAGCAGGTGCTTTGATTGCTGCATGCATGCTTTGGGACACGGAACTGGCCCTTTGCATAGAGAAATTTTCTGAGGGCGCATAAATAAAAGCGATTCCTGCAACTGTTAGCGCTGAAGCACTCGGCTGCAACCCTGCTAAGTTACTGCTGTTAAGAAGTTGGGGCAGGTTAAGTGAAAACACCATTGAAATGTCACAGCAGCTTCCAGAATGATGTATTTGTTACGGGTATAACAATAGATCCTAAAAGGCCATCAAGGCCACGCTGTGCTGTGCACTATATAAACCCACAGGAAAAGACAGCCCTGTCCTGACACAGAGGCGGGAAGGGACCCGGCTCTACCGCGAGTGTCACCCCGCGCTTGCCCCGTTGCAGGGGCCAGGACAGGGCAGGCAGACGCCCGGGGAGCACCGGGACCACGGAGCAGCTTTCCCGGGTGCCGAGGAGGCGACGGGCCGGCCGAGGGCCCTGGGCATCGATGTGTGTGGAGCTTGCGCTTGATCACACTGCCTCCCCGCGCAGCTGCGCGGCACTTTGCCTCCGGGACGTCTCCCCTTACCGAGGTTGTATTAATGCAACAAATTAATGCAGTTAATGAAACCTCGTTTCCGACTGCTTTTTGCCCTATGTCCTCGTAATCCTCCTCTCTGGCACCAGCTCCCAGCAGCAGGAGCAGGAACAGGGGCTGCTCCGGAGCCTCGGAGCTGCTTGCTGCAGCGGGCCGAGCTTCGCCTGCAGGATCGCAGGTTTCTCCCTTGCACCGATTCTTGCAAATCTGGTTCAAAAATTCTTGCAGATTCTTGCAAATTGAGTTCAAAATCAGGTTGGGAAGCTAAGGAGAGCGCACGTCACAAACACGGGCAGATACTCCACATGCTCCCACGCTTGGCCAGCCCAGCAACTTGCAGCCCTGCAGCCCGTGCCCGGCCCCCGAGCAGCTCGAGGAGGAGTCGCCCTCATCCCTTTTCCCTTTAGGCTTTTCCCTGCAGGCTCTCATCCTTTCCCGCTCAGGTTGCAGCTTATATTTTTACTCATCGGGAGCCGGGCAGGTTTTGCTAAAGCTGGAGCCAGGCAACCAGGGCTGCTCTACGTTCCGGGACGCGTTGGAGTAAAATCCCATGGCCGCATTCCTGTGCGTGCCTGTCACCCGCTTCCTTTTCACCCTGGTCTCTGCCCTTGGGGACTTGCTGCCACATCCTGCTGCTCGTCCCTGCAGGACCCCACAGGGCCAAACGCTGCTCCTCCAAACTTCAGCTTAGACCCCAATCTCCCGGCCCTTCCCATCTGCGGGGTTTGGGGTGGTTTGAGGTCCAGAAGGGACCAGAAAGGGGTCCCGTGAAGCAAAATGACCTCCCAATGGACAATGGTTGAGGGTCTCTGCACACGAGGGATGCAGCATCTGCCTGTGGGGACTCATGAAGCCACCTCCAGCCTGAGCACATCCGCACGCAGCTCTCCGAGGAGCTGCACAGGCTCCGGACGGGATCTGCTCGCTCCGAGCAAGGCACTTCCCTGCATTCACACACCCTGCCTAGAGCAGCCAGAGCAACGGCGGAACCAGCACCATAAACTGCAAATCAGGAAAGAAAGCTACGAGAGAAGGATTTTGATACTTGGGAAGATCCTACTGGCTCATCGCAGGCAATGTGGCCTATGAGAAAGCAACTGCATTCCCTAAAATGTCAGGGAATCAGAGCTCAGCCCACACCAGAGCCGGGAATAGCTTTCCTGGAACACATGGACACGGACGTGCCGGGACGCCCTCCCTGCCTGGCCTCCCGGAGCCCTCTCTGGGGCCGCGGTACCGGTGGGACAGCAGTGATTCCCACCGGAGCTGCTGCTCCGGGACCGCTCCAAGTTGCATCATCCATTGACAGGGGCTAAGAGCCCAGCCTGGCAGCAGCCACACGCACAAGGCCGAGAGGTTTCCAGCGCCCGCGTCTCCGGTAAGGAAGCTCCACAGGGATCCAGGCAGGGAGCAGCAAAGCCAGTCGTAGAGCAGCCCAGCACGGGATGCTCCTCCCTACCTGCTCGCAGCATCATCCGACACAGGCGACAGAAATGGGAAAGAGAAGTGAAAAAAATACAACGATAAAACATGTTTCCAGTCTAACACAACAATAAAAACCATTTCCAGCCTATTTGGCACTTATGAGGAGTGCGGAGCGTTTGCAGCTATTAAGAGTGATCTGGATCCCTGTGTACCTGCCTGCAGCCACACTCAGGCGCCCTGCAGACATACAGGGCACGGGAATGTATGGAAAACAGTCAGCAAGGCTGCCTTACAGTACGTCCACATGACGGAGAGGTGGGGAGGAAACGTGTCTGAAATATCCCTAAACACATATTCCAGCTCCTCTATTAAAGCCACCCTGGTGAATCCTAGCAGGGAAGAGGGAAAGGGAACGGAGGAGCCAGGATTCACTCCGAACAGCAATTAGGCTAAAAATAAAACTCTCCTTGTTTACAGAGGGATATTTAAAGGATGAGCTAACACATCTAAAAGCACCCTTTTCCCCTTGGTGAGCACAGGCCGCCGAGGTGCTGCATGGACATTCTCTTCCCCATTTAGGCAGCCTGTTTCTGTGACAATAGCGGTTTCTGCCTCCACATTCAATACTCAGCTATTTCGGGTTGTTTTCCATGCTCTGGATCTGGTGGGAAGTCTGCTTTCCGCGTGGGCTGTAGGCACGGCCATGGTGTGCACAAAAGGGAGCAGCTTCTACACCGCCTCAAGCTGAGGAGCAAGCGAAGCCTCCGTATCAACCTTTTAAAAACGTATCAGTGCCCAAGAAACAAGCTTTGTCCAAATAACAAAAATCTTAGGGCTAAAACAGTGAGACCTTCCCTGCCACCTGCGATTCACGGTCTTCCGAGTCGTAATTCCCATGCTTTGCTTTCCCACCATGCAGCAACATTAGTCTTTCCGAAGGCACGTGGAGAAATCCCTGCATTTAAAAGGTTTCAGCCTAGGAAAACTGCCTTGCTAACCAGGAAGGACCCTGCAGACGCCGAGACACAAGACAGACCAGCCACCTTTTTAGTGAAACTGAGACAAATTCCAGCGTTGTTCAGCTTCTCAGGAGACCACAGAAATGGGGTTTCTTACAGCACAAAGTTTTCCGCCTTTGATGTGGGATGCAACCCACGTGAGGCAGGCCCCGAGGGACTCCTGGCATTGCCTTCACCTCAGACGAACCGCTCCGCAGGAGCACGGGGGGAAGGCTGCACAGGCCCAGCTTTAACGCGAGCCAGAGGGATGACTCAGTGCAGGGCAGGATCAGACACACGGCCTCTTTTCGGGGCCTCCTTTCCTAAGGCTGCTGCCGCTGGCACCAGGAACCAGAGGCGGACGCCCGGCGCGACCCATCGCGCTGCTCTGCCCCAGAATGATCCCAGCTAAAGGGATCTGAGCCCGAGCTGCAGCGATGCTGCCTCATGCGGCAGCTTTTATGCACCTGGGACAACGGGAGCCAGAGGATGCCGGGATCTCAAGTGCAAATGATGCTTCTGGGCCCTGCTCATGTGGAACAGCCCGGGCGAGCGCGAGCCGCAGCACAAGCCACCCACGAGCACAAGGAAACGCCACCAAATAGCCAGGGGCTTTCACAGAGCAGCCTTGTGAAGCCCACAGCGGATCCCGCTCCAACTATTCCCTCTGTGGTCCCAGTGGGCGGCAGCAATAACAATTAATCCCTCCAAAGCCGACATCGAAAGGGACAGTGACCATCCGCACATCAAATAAGGCCCCGATGATCAAAGCCCGTGTGACAGCGGCTCCTGTGTGTGCAGGCACAGCCGCCCCGCGGCCACGCGGCTCTGCCCACAGCAAACAGCGAACAAAGGAGCCCTAACACGGGTAAAGAAGGGCTGGGCATTTATGCTGCAATGAACCTGGCAAATACCTTGAAGGAAAGGTAGGGCTGGAGGTAAGGGAAGGTGGCCAAGGATCACAGCAAAGGCAGCGCTCGGAGAGCAAACAAGCAAGCAGCAAATCCAGAGCAATGCTGAGTCGGGAAAAAGGAGCGGATTTGATTCCGGATGCATGTGGAACTTGCTGAAGGGAGATGGGAGTTTGCCCAGGAGCTGCTGCCCATCTTCAGTGGCCTCTCTTGTGCAGCCTCTCTGAGAGGACTGCTGCCCTGCACAGGAGGGCTACCCACCTCCCTGGGGCTCCCTGCAACATCCCTTTGCTTCCTGTGTAATCCCATATCCACCCACACAAGGGGACAAAAGTGTGCATGCATCTCGCTTTGAATAAGCAAACTCCATTAGCTGATTGCAGGTTACTCAGGGATTTCTGTTCCTGATACTACAGGTGCAGAACGAAAACACCCACAGGGTCAGGAACTTGGGGAATATGTTGCAGGAAAGGAAGGGGTAGAACACTGGGAGATGTTCCCCTCCCACTTCTCCATTGGGAAATGGAGATGGAAATACTGCAGGGATGAAACCTGCAGTGATTCCTGCTCATAACTTAGACACTTTCAAAGCACTCAGTCTTTACCAACACAAGCTGGCACCTCCATTTCCTGCTGCCACAGCATGATGCAGCTTTTCTCCTCACACTTCACAAAACTTCCCTGCTCCATCCTATAGGGAGGGCTGCTCCTGTTGCTCTCCGTGAAGAGCTGGTGGTGGCCAAGGACAGGTGTCTCCACCAGCAAGGATGGGGCAGCCAGGTTTAGCAGGGATGAGTTGAGCCCACGGCCACCAAGAAAAGGAGCATGGGGATGACAGCAGCACATGGCAAAGGGACAGAATGGTCCATATGTTTTAAAAGGAGCAGGCTGTCTGGAGAAAACATCTGTCTAAGCCAGGAGGAAGCGAGACACGTTGAAAGTAAGAGTTCCTTCACATAGTGCAAACAAGGAAGTACACGCCACTGTGCACAATGTAAACCCCAGGGAAAGCAAGGCCTTAACTATTCATGAAGGCAAATAAATACTATCTGCTCAGGGTGCTTGGGTGTCACAGTGCCTCCCAATAGCCTCAGGTGCCTCTTTCCAGCAGCACAATCCAAACCAAGTCTTTTAATGCAGGGAAATGCACAGGGGAATGGGAACGGCCAGGGCAGCTCCAGCTCGCCAGGCCCTGGCCGAGCGAGAAGCCAGAGCAAAACCTCCACACTTCCTTCTTCAAGGGACGAGTCCCTGGAGAAACCTAATGCACAAACTGCAGCAGCCTCTGCGGCCGGGCACGAGGAAGGAAGCGCTTAGCGGCACGTGAAGCCACTGGAAAGCAGAAATGCATCTGTCCACGTTAAAAATAAATGCCAGCACCTGGCAGCAGTTTAGAGCTTCCTTTTTATTCTTAGTTTTCCCCAGAAAGTCCAAATGCTGAGAAACGAGGGGACGGGTGCATCAACAACAGAGAGGTGGAAGGAAGCGGCAAGAGCTGCCCTATGGCTGCGATTTAAGTAGATGGATCTTTTCCAGAACCACCATCCAAGCCCTGACCTCTGAGTGGGATGAAAACAAGGAAAAGTGGTACCTATGTCCTGGAGAGAGGAAGAAGGGGGTTAGCAGCAAGACACGGGTGACAACGACCGTCTCCAAACCAGAAGGGAAGGAATGGCAGAATCATCGTCAGCCCTGGAAAAAAAAAAATGCTTCTCATTCCGACGGGGAGAGCGGTGCCAGCAGGACGGGGCTGCAAAGCTCGCTGCTGTCACTGCTCCATCGCTCGCCTGGCTCTCAATCTTGGGAAGCCACTGGTGTTGAAACATGCCTGGAGCCGAGACCAGACAAGCTGGTGCAGAAGGGGATATTTCGAGCATTTTGTTCTGTAGCACAGCCCTGCCTAAGCATCCACACCCTCCACCTTCCAGAATTCCCCAATTATTTACCCGCTCATCACCGAGAGGGCAGGTCTGGAGAGAGCTAAGAAACATGCCTGGGGCTAGATGGAATTTTATCCCAAACTGAATTTGCCCTATTCCCCCCCCCATCTTTGGGATATGACTGTTATCCTTTCAGTGATACTGCTTTTGGTGCCAAAACTTCGACTGCTTATTGCATCAGTGCTCCACAGTTTCTCATTTTCAGTAGAAATCCAGAGGAAAGTGGCTGCACTTCAGCATCAAGTGATAGATTCTGGGTGGTGAACTAAATGATGAATTGCAGGCAGGTTTGAGCCTGGATCATGCTGCTCAAACTGTGCAGGGGGCCAGAATCCAGCTCTCTGCACTGGCTTGCAAGAAACTTCCTGATCCATTGCAGTGAATCTATTGAGCACATCTAACATCTGGATCATCAGACTGCTGGAATATTTAAAATACTTAGGGATGTTGCTTTAAATTAGACTATTCATGGTGAGTTTGTCTAAAAAACATTTGTTCCCAATTTGTTCATGTTAGAAGAGCAGGACTCTGAAAGATCTCAGTGGTAATGTAAATCATTCAAATACTATTAAATTTAATGGGATATTTGTTGTTGGAGCCAAAAAAGAAGTGCCAAGAAATGCAGTCGTTGCAGGCTGTGCTACAGGAGTCCTCCAAACCTTTATCCATTTCAGGAGAGTCCTGCTGGTGTCAGCAGCTCCGTTCATAATGCCATGCTCTCTAATTAAACGCGGATTTAAAAAAGCAATCTCAGCCTTGCCACCTTAACCGTGCAGCAGGGATTCTACAAACACCTTCTCCTTCCATCCTCAGCAGACAAGTGCCTGTTTACAGATACAGCTCAGTCATTTAATCCACCTTTCTCGGGAAAAAAAACCCAAAACTTCAAAGCTTCACATCCTGCTTGCCGTGACAGATTAATTCCAAGCATCAATGCCACAGAATATACCCATCTTAAGCAGACAAGCCTAAGATGCATTTTCTCCTTGCTTACCAGCTAATACTTGATGGGTTCATAATCTACCCAGAGCTCACTTGAAATAGCCGGTCACAGAGCCAGCCTGCAAGGAGAGCATCGGTCCCCGATGAAGATGTTCCTGCTTTCAACACGAGCAGTTTCCAGTTGAAATGCTGCCACTGAGCACTCACCCGAGGACTATGGTTATGATCTGGCAAGCACTCAAGGCATGGACGTACTTTGGCCAAACCCTGCACTCGATACCGCTGTTCTTCTCTAACTCACCACACACCCAGGGCAGCGGCAGCCGCTCACGCGTCCGTAGGACGTGTTGCTTGATGCAACTCAGCCCTGAGCTGATGCTACTAATTCTCCTCCTGTTAGTCTGGCCATAACAAAAAAGGACAAATATGCGAGCATTTAACTGCAATTTTGTGCTTGCAGGAGAGCAAAACACAGCATTTCAGGAGCCTCAAAGCCTAAGGAAATCTGCAAGGAGATTCATACATGGGCAGTAGCTTTGGCAGTTGCAGATGGCTACAGCAGTTATTAGTGCCTGATTAGCATATATAATTAACCAGTGATAAAAAAGCTTCAAAAGGTGACCCTCAAGTCCCTGACTGGTCACTAAAGATCAACAGTAATTTTATATGTAACCAGCTTCATTTCTCCACCTTCTGCAGAGTGGATTGTATTGTTAAAATGCAGTTAAGGGCAAGTGCTGGAGCACGGTGGGCTGGAGCACACTGGGGACACAGGGGGAACGAGGACGTGGCTGTGGGAGCATCAGTGGAGACACCTGTGAAGCACCAAGTGCGAGCCCTGTCTGCGGCAGCTCCTGTCCGCCCTAGCCCTGGGGAACGTTCTCTGCCACGTCCAGACACCTCTCCCACGTGGGAAATCTGCAAATCAAAACACAGAAATAATAAGTGCACAAGTTACTTTTACCTGGCTATTTGGGAACTTTTCATCCCCGAGCCATCTCCAGCTCAGAGATGGATATGAGCCCGGGCTTGGAACACTGTTATTGAGGTCTTTACTGGACACCACCTATTCAACAGGAGAAGAAAAAGGCGGGATGGAACTGCCACCCATGGTCCTGTGTCTGCTGGACTGGTCCTGCAACGTGCAGAAATGACAAGTTCTTTCAAAAATGCACGTGTTACCTCACTTAAGAAGCAGGCGTTTTTTCATCAATGTAAAAGTCAAAATAAATCAGGGAAACTTGAAAAAAATCCAAACCAAACGAGCATGTCAGAAATGTGCAAATATTCCACTGTGACTTCCCAAGATAAGAAGAAACAACTTCTATAACAGATTCTCATTTACTTACATAGTAAATTCTCATTTACTTACATAGTATCAAACGTGCAATCAAGATCTGAAGTACAGCAACCTAATTAGATTAATTCTTTACCGTATAAAATACTGATACAATAATGTAAACGAATACAGATATTTAATATCCACTGACTGATCCTCCATCCTGTTGATGGGGGGCGGAAATTTGGTTTAAATAAGATCATATTTGAGGGGATTCGAATGACTGCTGTGCTTTCATGCATAGCCACAAATTCTATTTCACGAACTTTAATTTATTCTGTTTAAAAATGCTTAGATACTAGGTGAGCTTCCTTCAATTTTGCTGTTCCACAGCATTCGGTTTTCTTATTTATCCGTCCTAAAAGCATATGCCGCCTGTTCATACATAGCAAGTAATAACGTGCAGTTTATGAGACCAATAAATTAGTTCAATACAATATCAAGGGATCCATACCCAAGAAACCCACAAACTTTTAAACTAAACGGGCAAATTCTTACCGCTGGGGAACACCAGCTGGCTCACAGTGAACATAAAAGTAAGTTTTGATGAACAGCTTGACCTGTCTTGCAGAAGAATTCCTTGTACTGAATTCCCATATTTTAATTTGGCAACTTTAATAAGCATTGGTGTTTGCTTACGGCAGAAGTTAGGACTTCTCAACTGTCTGTAGATTATGATCTTGACTGCAGAAAATGTCTTATTTGTAGTTAAATTGCATACACCACCCATCTTGTTTTCTTTAGAACTTCATGAACATGATTTATTTAGATCATCTTAATGCCTAGGAATTCTGTTTCTGTGTTTCACAGTGGCAGATACTGAATAACACACAATTTATTCAACTGTTTGACACCAGTAATGCTCAAAGTGGAAATGCTCCACTTCTTCCACTAGAAGCTGAAACAGCCAATTCCACTTTATGATGAATTATAAACTTTGCAAAGAATACAGCTGGCACTGCTCTCGATGCCTGGGCTTTGGCTATACAGTAAATCCTGAGTATTTCAGTACGGAGCCCCAAATTTCCTTTTTGCTTCCTAAACCATCCCTTTTCTCTTGGATATAACTTGCTAAGGTACAGAACATATGCCCCAAAAAGCAATTTTTCCTACCCTAAGGCTCTTGCAGAAGAGAGGAATGTTTGGAACAACCATGTAACAACAGCACTTGTTTGTCCATAGCAGCTTGGTGTGACTAGCAAAGCCCTTGGACCAGATTTACTTCATTTGCTGTTCCTATTTCATGATGTGGTTTTGGCACCAGACTGTAGAAAAGCCAACTCCAAGAATCAAAGTTCCAGCAAACTAACTTGCCGAAGACCATCTCTGGTGAACTGACCTTTTAAAACAAAAGGGGCAAACAAAAATTTAACCCAAAGCATAAACAAAATAGTAGCCGGGGGGCTGAGGCGGGGAAGAGTGAAGTTTAAAGAAAAAACACATGGAAATGACGCAGATTGGGAGAATCAGCAGCTTTTATCTTGAGCATTTCGAGGTAAAGGTTCAAGAATAAATTTTGTTTCAGGAAAACTACTAATCGCCAGCATAAGAAAGTTGGAGATGTTAATATTATTCACAGGCAGGAGATCTGGCTTCAAGAAGTCTCATGCTGCAATCCACCCTGCTCCTGAATACATCTTGCAATGGACACGTCTACTTTACCCCGTATTTGTTTTGTGATCTGCAAAATGGGAATGGGGACACCTGATGACAAGTATTTCGGGAAAGTCCTTGTAATGAAAAGCTAATTATTCTTCTTAGAAATGCATTCTGAAAGCTTTTGTCAACGACATTACATTTTTGTACAGCAAAACTTTGATACAAGACAATAAGAAAGCCCAGCTAATCATCTCGCTAATTCTGTAAGCTTGTCAGCAAATAAATTATAAGAGAAACTCTACATGCACAAAGGCCCCTTCTCTCTCTGCCGTTGAAGCCACCATGCTGCAAACCAAAGCGATAAAAGCAAATTTGCTGCATGGCTCTGCTTGCTCCAAGAAACCAACCAGCAGAACTATTTCCTGATCTTGCTCCATCTTTCTTAGCTGGGTGACTATCTGTTCTTCATACAGGACAACTATGTTTTGCCTTGCTAAGAAGAGATGCCAAGGCTATAGGACTGCCTAGAGCCTCTCCGTTGAGCTGGGGGTAAGGCTCAAGCTCGCCCAAGGGGAGCACAGTTTGCTGCTCTGCTCGCTCCTTGGTTATTCGATTTGCTAGCCAGACACACAGTATATCTCTGCAAGAGGCAGCCTGTGCACGCAGGGATCCGCAGGGACTTTATTCTCCCACATGGACCACACGCTGCAAGCTCTGAGTGCCGGCGAGCCCCAGGTGATAAAGGAATCTCATAAAACCTGCACTCAGCCCAAATAAGCAGAATTCTCTTTGCTACCTCAACACAAAGGAAAAAAACCCACCCGATGATAACTTCAGGTGCCAAATAAATCATAGAATTGCTTAATACGGCCCTCACAGAAAAGCATGTGCTCTCCCAAATGGTCATCTTCACAACATGACACAGCTACCTGCGTAAAGCAGCAAAACCCTGTGCGAGCGATGGGGAACGAATGGGAAAGGAAGAAAAGAAGGCAGAAAACGCTCCTGCATTTCAAGAAGCTGGAATTTGGGTGGCGTGACCAGGAGGGGATTGGGAAATGGGAGCTCGGGAAACGGGCTCGGCTGGCACCGCTGCAGACCTCAGAGGAGCAGCGCGGAGGGGACGGCTGCGGGAGAGGGCGATTCGGCCACCACGGCCGACACCGGGCCTGACAGCCGCCACGGAGGCGGCCGCTGCCGCGAGCGAGCATGGGCTGCGCGCGGGGACAGCGCCCACGTGCCCGGGCACGGCGGCCCTCGCACACGTGCGCGGGGCGGCTGCTCTGCTCCGCACCAGGGTGCTGAAACCAGCCCCGCGCTGCAGCGCTGATAACGTCCTCCTGTCAAGGGCAGCCTTCACCCTGCCCAGCACGCTGCTGCGCGGAACCTCGTGCCGGATCAAAACGCAGCCCGTGCTGAATCACAACCTCGGGGTCCGGGGGATTTTCTGCTGCATTTTATTTGCCTGCCTCTTCCCGGGGATGCTCAGTGGGACCCGGCGGGGTCTGGAGCAGAGCGAGGGGACCGTGACGAGGGGACCCGGTGGGTACTCACGGACACAGAGGCAGGCCACCAGCTTGGCGGCCTCGTCGGGCACCGGGCAGGTGGGGAAGATGGGCTTGAGCAGGTAGGTGGCGAAGACGAGGGCCACGATGTACTGCGAGGAAGGGCGGATGATGAGCAGCTCTATCCAGAGCTTGAGGAAGGCGGGCAGCGAGCCGTAGACCTCCAGCATGTAGGCGTAGTCCCCGCCGGACTTGGTGATGGTGGTGCCCAGCTCGGCGTAGCACAGGGCGCCCACGATGGAGAAGGCCCCGCACACGGCCCACACGACGAGCGAGAGCCCCGGCGAGCCGGCCTCGCGCAGCACGCCCGTGGGCGTCACGAAGATGCCCGAGCCGATGATGGTGCCCACGATGATGGCCACGCCGTTGAGCAGCGTGATGGAGCGCTGCAGGACCACCCCGTCGCTGTCATCGGCGGCGGCGGCCACCGAGCCCGAGGAGGGCGAGCGGGCGCAGCCGTTCTCCTGCGCCGCCGCGCCGCCCGCCGCCGGCTCCAGCATCTTCTCCGCGGCCTGCTTCTCATCCTCGTGCGCCAGCGAGGAGGCCGAGGAGCCCGCCGAGCTGCGCTTCTTCACCGCGCTGCCCGACATGGTGGCGGCCGCCGCTCCGCAGCCTCCACCATGCGGCCGCCCCTTTTGTTCCGCAAGCGCCGCCCGCGCGCGCGGCCCGGCCTCCTTTCCGGGAGGAGGAGGAGGAGGAGGAAGGCTGGGGGGCGGAGGGGGGTGTCGCAGAGCACACCCGGCCCCTCCGGGCAGAGACCCGAGCAGCAGGGGCGGACCAGGGCGCCCGCCGGCGGTTGTGGGAGCTGCCGTTATTTCCTTGCCGCTCAGCGCCGTTTCTGCACGTTCTCACCTGGGGACGCAACGGGGGTGAATGGAGACCCCCCCCTTCCCAGTTCATCAGTCGCCTCCCATCCTTTCCTGCCAGTCCCCCTCCAGTTTGACTGCTCGCAGGGTGCAAGGGGCAGCCGCGGGGCCCAGAGGCGCGCGGGCCGCGTGCAGGTGCGCGGCGCTGCCCATGCCGCTCGCTGCCCTGCACCGAGCCCGGCAGCACCCACTGCCAAACGGGCGCCCCATGGCGCTTCCCCCCAGCACGCTGCTCCCCAAGGCGCCCCAAGGCGCAGCCGCCCCGCCCGCTGCTCC
>JAVCKT010001028.1:0-11360 GCA_032273925.1 Rhynchotus rufescens | reverse complement strand
GAGGGAGGAACAGTATTATTTTCTCAACAGAAAAGCTACTTTTTAACTTGGAGGGCTTTGTTACACAACGAGATGCAGACACAGGTTTCTCTGTGTTTCTTTATTGCGTTTCTGCACACGGGTTTAACATTGTGAACATACAGTAGCTCAAAGTTTACATCAAGTAAAAACTTGGAAAAAAAGCTCCATTCCTAGCAGAACAAAAAGGCATTCCCCATTATATATGCTGGTCAAAAGGCACTTATTTCTGTAAATGGTATTTAGCAAATAACATACATTAAAATACGCAATGTAATAACTGCCAAGACAACTAGACACACCACAAAAAATAACAAAGATATGTCAAGTTAAGGTTCTCAAAATGCAAGCATTAAACTTTGCAAGCAAATACGATTGACTATGAAGTTGAGCAGAATTAGGGACTTTTCTTCCCTAGCAAGTCATGTAAAACTCCAGTGCTACAATATCCAGTAGATTTCCGAGAGCAAAACAATCTCCATTTCTCTAGCTTGCCAAGCCAAAAGGATATGCTCTTCTGTATTTATATTACCTGATATAAGGTAAAAATAACAGTGCAATCCACCTTCAACAGCAGACAGCAAAAGACTGGCTAGGTACATATGGTGAATACCTGAACTGTCCTGGTTGGAAAGATGTGGAATGCAAGAACATGGACCAAAAATTCAGCACCAAATAAAGCCATGCTAACTATAAAGGTACTGAGAAATTCTCTTGGAAATTTCTATTCCAAGCTGGACCAACGTGGATGCAACTCTACCCTCCAAAACTTTCTCATCTCATTTCACCTTTCTCTGCTCAGATTGAATCCCATCTCAGTCTTCAACCCCTGGTACTGGTTGCTGCAGAAATGCCTCCTACTAGAGTATTAAGTGATTATATTTTTTATGAAAAAAACTATTTTTATGAAAAAAAGTGATTTTAATGCAAGTGCAAATACAACTGTGTGCTTGGACCCTCCTGTACCATCTAAAACAAGAGTCCCGTGTGCAGACCTCTGCACACAGGACTTAACTCAATTGTGCAAAATCATTATAAATATTAACTGAAGTCCAACAAGCAAATAGTCACTTGTGCCCCCTACCACAAAAAAAGGCTGAAAAATAAGATTTAGGAATTATGCCCTACTTTACACATATGCCTAATGCATGTAAAATTATTCTCCTTGAAATCAACTTTTGCAAGGCCAATACAGCCATTATAATACTAAAAAAGAAAAAAATCTGCAACCAAAAAGCCCAGTAAAGCTTATTTTCCTAGCAGAAAGTCGTATAAAGAGTTTAAGGCTGACCCTGTTTTGAGATACTTGAAGTTAACAGCTGAAAAATGAGTAATTTTATATGTCTGTATATTAATTTGATTCTTTTTATATACACACACACACACACACACACACATACACACAGAGAAAATGTAGCTTAACTGTACGCCTGGATAATACAGCTCTAGTAAAACTTCTACAGTCCTCTAATAAAACTTCCATGACAGCACTTTAACAAAGTAATTAAATCTATATGAGAATTTTACATCTTAATTAGATCACTGGAGATAAAATATTCCACCTCATTGCGGCTGCTGCATGGCAGTGAGCATGCTGAGACTCACACAATTAGGGAAGAAAAATTCTTCGGGAGAACAAATCTAATCAATGGGAATTCAGTTGGATACATTATAAAAGACCTGAAGATTAAACATTTACACTACAGTAGCTTCCTAAGCACAAAATGTATATTTTGCATTTGCAAATCAGAGCAGCAAATGTTATGAAAATTACTAAGTCAACTAAAATACTCTGAGCTGTAGTATGAAGTTTATTTAAAGATGCCTTTTGCTTATGACGGGGAGCATTCAACCTTAAATTAATAACCATAAGAAAAAAAAAAAAGTGCCCTACATGAAGAGATTCTATACTAATTTAGAGATGCTGGCTTGCAGTTTTAAGCACGTTAAAAGTTCATGTGTATTTATAGCTGGTAATTCAAACTGAGCCAAACTCAGCCAGGTCGTTTCCTCTTTACTCCAAATGGTTTTGCTCCACTAATAAAGCAAGCAGATGGCTCCTCACTGACACCTCCTCCTCCGTAGCCACCTGAAGATTTATAATGCAGTACTTGGAAATATTTTGGCTGATGCAGGCTGCCTAGAGCTAGCTTAGACTTGCTGAGTCACATGTGCTTTTAAATGCAAAGGCAGCATTAAGGTGACTTTCCATCACATTGGTTCCCAACGGCTAATAAGGAGTAGGAGAAACAATCCCAAAGGGGTGCAAGATACGTGTCCAGTGCTGAGTTGCTGCTCCCTTTACACATTGCTGCTCTTTTCCTCAGAAAAGCGTTTGTAAGAACAGTACTGAAAAGAAACTTGACAGTGATTCCAGGTCAAGCTCGCTCGAGCAGGAAGCAAGGATGCTTTTCCTCTTGCCAGGCCTGCCAGGCCAGCCTGAGTGTCAAGAAAACTGCCCAGTAAAGCAGAGCCAGGAGAAAAGAAAGATAATATATTTACCATTTAGTAGATCCCTGTAAGGTAAGCGGGCACATTTCCAATTGCCAAAGCAGGAAGGCAAAAGGCACAACTGCTGCAGCACAGCAGGGGCCTGAGGTAGAGTTAGGAAGGAAGCAGGGGCAAAAACAGGGCACTTGAAGCAGCTAAACGAAAGCAGCACAGCCTTGAAAAAGTCAGGGTCACACCAAAATATCATAAAGTGCCTTCAAACTAAACGCTTGAACTTAAAAACAAAACCTTCAGCAGCAATCCCAGATTTGTCAATTTAGCATCAACAGGTTGGTGTCCTGTTGGTGTCCTGTGGTGACACCTGCAACTGGTGACTTTGCTACTGGCAGAAGCATCTCAATTAACATCTGCCTCCCTCAAAAGACACTTAAATACAATCAGTCAAGATCACGTCATCATTACACATACAGACCTATTCCCCATCAGAGGACACAATCACATATATTGTACATTAATGCACAGTCACCCTGTTCAATATAATAAAGTAAATTAAGTCAGTGAGAAATGCACTCTAGAGAAAGTCATGCCTAGTAGTACGCTTCAGAGGTAGATAAAGCTTATGCCAATTCTAGCATAGACGTTAACTCTAGGAGAAAGCTCTACAATTGGCATCTTAAAAGGCAATTTTGTCTGGTCCCCAAATAAGATTCCACCACATTTAACTTCATTTCCATAAGGGGCTGTAATGGAATTTGCTTCCCATTAAGCTCGGTAACTCTCTTCTAAGGAAAGTACAACTTTAAGGCAAAACGTTGAAAAACATACATGCACTGGGGCTCTAAAAGCTATGGAAAAATCTTTTGGGTACCCAAATGCTGTATTTTGTCCACTCTCCTAGCACGGGATTAGCTTTTGGAAGTCCACTCCCCCTGCTCCGCATCAGCAGCGTCAGCTGGGGCTCAGCTAATTTTGTTTTGCTCCGATGGGTTCAATTTCCTGGGATCAAATGGGTAATTTTGGCAAATTTGTTGCTGCTGTACAGTCTTGACATGCTGGACTCCCCTCGCATGTTATTAAATTTGGCAGCTTCTATTTTTCCTCTGTTAAAAGTTTCTAAATTTGTTGTTGGGTTTTGGAAAACATCTTCTGGCTTGTACTACAGACATAGCAGACATTCTATGGTTTGATCCATTCCAAATATTGACCATGCAGCAAACACGATGAAAAAGGTCTAGATACCATAAATGAGATTTTTCGCTCTCGTCATCCTAAACAGCAAGTTTTGGGTACTTCTTCTTTTAAAGAAATGAAAGGGAGAAGATAAAGTCTTTTTTTCCCCCCTTAAATAATGAGATGATAGTTCTCCTCCCAAACCAATTCAGCAATGCACCTGGATAGACTCCTGACTTCTTCATGTTTCCTGCTTGTTTTCAGTCAGGATTATTCATTCAAGTCACTGAGAGAATATTTGAAAAGAGACAGAACACTTCATTCAGAAGACACGGAGCAAGATCTCCTCTCCTTTTTCCTTCAACTTTCAAAATAATTCCTGGCAACATGAACTCTGTTTTAAAGTGAGCAAACTTAAGAGTTAATACGCGCTCCTTGATGGCACATAATAGAACTGAAAATGGCTGGCTGTGAAATTGTATAGCATATACATACTGCAAAAAAAGAATAAAATAAAAGAAGGAAAAACGATGATAAAACAACGTCAGTTATTTCCAGGTATTGCAAGCTGGACTGACATTTCATGGGCCATCTATGGCCTGATCTGCTGAGCATGATCCTTGGGCTGTGCTTCAATATTCAAGAGATGGGTGTTTTGGAAGGATGAGCGGACGGTTCGATCCATTAACGGCTGCAGAGGGCGAAAGTTGTCTACCATTCTCTTTTCTTCCTCCCCATCTGAAGTAAAGAGCAGCATCCGAAATGCCTCCAGCTGAGAATGAGAAATGGCCAATCAGATATACTATTGCATTTACATTCTGAGAAATCTTAGCATAAATTTCTAGCATTTCTTCACGTCTGACAGAGATTATGCCCATCCATATCAAGGCAGAAGATGAGCTGCCAATCATGTGCCATCTTCAGGCAGATTATCTCTTGAATGTGTCAGTTCTGAGAAAGAACTGATTCCCAAACACTGTAACCTATGCCTTCTTTAAATAAAGCTCTCTGAACTTCTTGGCTTACATCCTTCCTGGAATTCAGCTGGCATATGCTGGTACCCAGAAAAGAGGAATCTCAACAAGCAACAATCTAAGTAGTTGTGTAGCTGTTTCTTTTACAGCTCTGGAATTGAGGATTAAAAAAGTGCAGCAGATCAGATTTATAATGTTCACAAGGTTATTAGAATATTATATAAACAATGATTCTTTCGGTGCCTTAAGAGAATGTGGGAGTGAAGAACACCCCCAAAAAAAAGAGGAGAAAAAGTTTAATTTGAAAAGAAAAAATAGACAATACACATTCAGCTGCCTTCCTTGTTCTCCTGCTCTTTTCTATTCTTCCAGTCCTCTTTATTCACGTAACCTAAAACATTAAGATTATGTTCATGCCTGTTCTTCAGGACAAATGTTAGTTTGGAGCTTGGCTACAGATGGATGCAAAACATCTCTTCTGTCTTCTTTAATTCCCTTTTCCAGAAGCAGGCAGTCAAACAAGTATGGTGTAAAATAAAATATTTGCACAAAACTAACCTGATTTTCATCAACCTCTATTGGTTTCTTCTTAATAATCCACGTGACTGATTCTGTAAGCGGGGGAGTAGTCAAGGAGCCTGCATAGGTCCAATAGTCAGGGCAGGAAGGTATCAAACATGAAGGATCAAAGACATCAAACTCAATAATTGTATCCTAAAGTAAAAAAAGAGAAAAAAAAAAAGGAAAAAAAGAGGGGTTTTTTTTCCAAATTGTAATTTGAGGAAGACAATCATAAAAAAAATTAAAGATATTAATGAGATTAGATATTGAACATGATATGTATACAAATGCAAATTTAAATGTTGTGAACACTAACAATAAGCTACATAAAAATAACTTAAAATGCCATAAAATTGTTAAACTGTGACTAAAACACCAGAGACAGTGAATAGATTAAAGTATTTCACCATCCCCACAAATAATTAAGAACTGAATGAAGAAAAATGTGCAAAGGAATAAGAAACTGTCTTTTTGAGAGCTAGAAGCAAACCAGAAGAAAATGCTGAATGGTGGAACAAGTTCAGGTATTTCTGCCATTTGTACTCCAAGGATGATAGTACTTTTATTTTTAGCCAAAGGATTTTAGGCAGCAGGGAGAGGGAAGACAACAAAAATTTTATTCAGGTTGCATCAAGTATTCAAGTCTTCAGTACTCGCACAACTGAGATACCAGTCAGCATGTAAAAGCTTTGGAGCCCTTCCTTTCCTACACAAACATTATTTGGCATTTATCTGGAAGTGTTTACCATATTTGCCATGAATATTTGTTTTGCTTGGGTAAAAGTCATTCACACTGTGATAAAGGCACAGAGACTTCAAGTGGACACAGCAGCCAGCAAACTTCTAGAGGTGACTTTTAGGTGACTCTTAAAAGCATCAGCGCCTGGAAGAGCATGAGCTGCTTCTGAGGCTCCTTCTGTCAGAAGCACAGTGCTCCCTCTCCTGGCAGAAGGCAAAAAATTCATAGAAAATACAACTATAAAGAAATAGTTGCATATCCTTTAATCACATATTTTTCCTCAACTATAAACCTACAATTCTCCCTACATGTTGGCAAGGCCCTCAGGCTATGATTTTCAATGGTAGCTAAAAGTAAATGTTAGTGTTAGTGTTTTGCTATCCTAAAAATCTTGGTTGGGTTAAATGTCTGCACTACCAAGGCTGAGCAATAACCACCGGGCCATTTTAAAATAATTACCTTGTGTTTAATTGCCGGCAAAGCATCTACCAACATCTGCAGTCCTTCATGATGTTTTCCTAGCTATGGGACACAGATAGGAGATGTTAAATATCTATCTTAATCAGTGCTTTTGACATAAACAACAACAACTATGTATATATATAAATAAAAGTATTTTAGTCTGCATCTCTGCTGCCAACAATAACATTAAAAAAAAGCATCATTACAGCTTTCATAGAAAGTGAAGTTACCTTTAAAAATACTCCAATAACAGCCAAGCCGTTACCTTCCATTACAGCTTCTTCAAAAGTTGGGTACACAACAGCATTCCAGTGTACTAAATGCAGCTGAAATATCAATGAGTGAGAATTAAGACACGCACAGTGCTGAGCAACGATACCAAGAAACCTGACCTATTTTCATCTTAGCTACATTTGGTCCTGGGTGATTTGAGAGATTTGAGCTACCTCAGAAATCAGAGGCTACAAAAACAAAGACAAAAATGTTACTGGTCCTTCCCCCCACCCCTCTTTTTAAAGCAATAGTCCAAGAACACACAAGTGAAAGGGATTTTTGTTTGGGGGAAACAGTCTACAGGAATGCCAGTTAAAGGCACAAAAACAATTTACTGTAATTGGAGCAGAGGAAAATTTCCATCTATCATAACAGAAAGAAGGCTCTGCCATGGAGAGCGTAACCCAAGCTTCCTCTGTGCTGTTACGTGCACAGCACCAACACTCTCATAGCAGGTCTTCTGCATTAAACATAAAACAGCATTTGCTGCTCAGCACCACATCAGCTAAGATCTGGAAGCTCCTTAAGCCAGGGAAAATACCAGCCTGTCCAAACCCTCCCACTCTTTCCCCTTTAAGCAGCAGTTGTGCCATTCCACCCGGACAGAGCTGGAATACCAATGATTTCTGCTGCCCGCCTTAGGCTTATCCAGCAGCTCCCACTGGGAGAATCCCGGGAGGAGAAAACTAATGAAATTTTCAGTCATGTGGCCAATTGAAGACTGAATTCTCCATCCAGAAAACACAGTGGACATGAACTTACTAATAAAAAAGGTAGAAGAGCTGTGGCACTTTGCAGGTCTGATTCTTTGTAAGCTGCAGAGCTCAAGTCAAACCAATTCTCAGCTTCCTAACGAGTATTTTAATTACAGAGAGCCTGAAACACAGTGCCCAGTCCATGGGAGTACCTAAGTTCTGCAGCACTTTTTCTCTTACCTCTGCTGGGTAAAATTTACTGTCCACTGTGTGCTCAGAACCCCACTCGTTTATGGCTCCCCAATGGAAGTGAAATTGCTTTAGCCTGTACTGGTTTTCCAAGGGACCTCCCATGATAAGTAAAAAGAAAAAAACAAAACAAGAGATGCACATTAATTAACATGGTTTTGAACTGTGCAGAATAGAAACACAGTAAGATTTCCCCATCAAATGAACTTGTCCAAGAAAATCAGCTGCAGCAACTGTCTTACTGCAACCGTCCCTTACCCCTCAGACACTTTTACAACAACCCTTATTATGAGAAAATTGTTCAAGGAAAAACACACTATTTTCCCTTAAATCCAAATTCACTAGACCAAATTGGAGGCAATACTTAGTCTTCTTATCTGTTTTCCCTAAAGGAAATAAAACTTTACCCATTTCACATGGAGTTTGGCAGAATCATAATGATAACACATAAATGCTGCGTTCTTCTCCTGGAACAGGGACTCCAGAACTGCCTCACCACAGAAAACTCATAAAATGACAAAGGAATGGAGATAATAAATAATATCCCAGTATCAATGTGAAGTGCTGACATTTCTCCACTGAATTTGCCAGTAGAATCAGTACATTGTGACAAACATTCAATTCTCTTTTTTTGAAAATTTACCAAAGTCCCAAAGTACTCATTTCCAAGGACCAATACTTAGAGCTACACAGCCTTTAGACTATACCATGAATGCTAAAAGATCTCCTACATAACTAGAAATATGTTAATGTTGTACCTATTGTAAAACATTCAAGCTACACAGCCCATCACAGCTAAAATTCAGTCCTGCCATAAGCCAAATTCCAGGTTTCTGTCAGCTTTAATGCACTATTTATCCACAGACATGGGTAAATACTCCTAAGGTTTTGCTCCCCTGTTTTCAAAAGGCCTCTCATCATTTTGCAATCAGTGTGAATGAAACCACACATGACGCACACCTGATTTTCTGTGTCCTGCTGGTTTTTACTCATTTCCCCCCGACTGACCCAGGAGGATTGTACAAAGTTTTCTTACTAGCCCCCCATCGCAGGCACCTGCTCAGCTGCAGATTTCAATGACTTCCAAAGGGCTAACGAACAGGCAGCCAGAGGGGCAGATTTGCTGATTTTACTAACCTGTATCTCATGCTTAAATTCTACAGCAAACCATTTCACAGAGGGCATAATCCCCACACTACTTCCAGAAAGAAGTTAATCACTTTAACGCTAAGGAGAAAACAATGAGAGGCATTAGGATCTTTTTTCATTTTTTGGGGAATGCCAGCAGATTTTAAATTCTAAGTATGTTCCAGCAGGCCTGCTTCTGAGGAAAGAGCAAGATAAAAGCAGCTGTGCAGATTGGCATTTAATTAGTTTCAACCGCTGCTGCTCAGCTCTTGGCATAAATGCAAAACTGACTGTCAGTCATAAAATCCTGATAGACAAAGATAATTTGGGGGGGGGATGAGATGAAGATACAGACCACACTGCCAAGTCTTAGAAAGTCAGAATTAAGGCTTCTGTGCTCCTGATATTGTGCATTGCTGATTAGGTGAAAATGCAGACCCTCCAAGTCACTACATTCAGGTGAAGAATCAAATTCACTTGAACGTTTGCTCATTGAGTAGTTTGGCACAGGCACACACATGTACAAAATCAGGTTTTTATGGTGGACACTGGAAAAAGAGAGCAAATAAACAGGGCTTTACAATCCCTTTCAGGCAGTTTTGCATTCTGTTGCTTCTCAAGTGCCTGAGTGTTGGCAATTTCAAAGCAAACAGGAAGTTTAAAGAGACTCCAATGAATCTATCATTGAGGCTATCATGTCAGTTCTTTCCTCCAGCCCTAGCTGCATTTCAGGCTCATTTCCTTGAGGAAGATGGCATTCATGCACACAGGCAGGACCACGAACTTCACCTACCTTCCCCACTCCCTCTTGCTTCTTCATCCTCCTGCTCTGTTCATAAGCAAACACCCCAAGGGAGCACTACCTTCATCTTTTGTCCAAGTCTTGTTCTGCCTCATCTCGGGAGTTCTGCATGCTACCGTGGACACATGCTTCAGTTTGGCTTTAACATCTTCTCTTCCCAATTTTCTTGCCTCTTTTTGTTTGTTTATTCATAAGTTTTTCTCCTCTGGATTTCTAACATGGTTAGAAAGAAGCTGGTAGAAAGAAAAAGCAGAAATAGCAAAAGTAGAGAGAAAAGTAGAGAAGGGAGGCATGCACTTGGAAAGCTAGCAGTTTATATAGAAACACCCCACAATTTGCTGCTTTTCTGTCATTTTGGGAGTTCTGTCACCGATCATTTAATACCATCCTACCACTAGCTGTCATCACCACCCTGGTTTCAGGAAGATGGTGATGATAAAAAGGTGACTGTCCTGAAGGCATCAACAAGAATGTTTATGCCTAAAGATCTATTTCGAGTCTCTGGGCTCCAGAATGAGACCACTGAGCTCTTTCAGAGCTGTGATTTGTTCTGAGTAGCCAGAACTCCCTCTGATCGACAGCCCTCATGATCCCTAGTTTGCTTCTATATCACAGACTGCCCCTAAGTATTTAAATTCATATTTTTTAAGCTGGTGTATGCACCCCACCTCTATTATATTAATTCTTGCGGCAAGAAAAAAGGCTTTTTTATACACTAAACAGCAAACCATCACACTTTTCAGAAACACATCCTCAAATGACAAGGTATGGCTGTATAAAGTAAAAGGGTGTTAAAAGCAGAAGAGGTTAAAGCCAGTTAACATCACTGATGAGCTTGCTAGTAACTGTCTCCTCTGACACCAGCTCATGGCTACAACTGCATTTTGCACTGTGAAAATAAAAGGACACTACCTCCTGGTTCTTTATTATATATTATAGCCCTGAAATGAACATTTAGTAGAACATTCCCTAACTGGAAACTAGTAACTGGGGGAACAGTGAGAAACAATGAAATTAAAAACATGCACCCAGCACCCTGAAATCTCCATGTGTTGTCTTAGGCGGAGTGTTTTTCTCAGCTTGTTTCCAAACACCAACCAAATATGCTGGTTTCGAGGAGACAAAACACTTGTTCCGCGTGCCAAACGCCTCCCAAGAACATTACGAAATCCCATGGTTTAAAGAGATATGACTCTAACCAGCCATTCAAACCCAGCCAGGGTCCCTCAACCTTTCCCTCCAAGGCATGTTGAGTCATCAGCATGAGTCAGATGCTGCTCAGTGTTCCTGGTGAACCTCTACCAGTTCACAGAGCTTTGCTTAATAACCTCTTTATACAAAACAGCAATATATACTTTGGTAAAAGTGACTTTAAAAGGCTTTAAAAGGCACAATGAAAAGGAAATCTTGAATTGGGTAGCAGTACCCTAATTTGGAAAATTGCTTGTATATATACACAACATTCCAAAAAACACAGCTGCTTCAGTCAGAGTTGTTAGTTGCAACAAATTATAGGAACACCTAATTGGGTTTTGCACGTATGGACTTTTGTTTATGCTAAAGCAATAAGCAGCAGTTCGGTATTACTTAAATCTCCAAAAGCTTGAGATAAGTACGTATGCTTTTCCACTGAAAGTTCATTCTGCCGCTGATTATTTTGAATGCATTAAAAACAGCTGTTAACATTTTGAGGAGAGATAAGTGGCCGATTACTTTATTAATAGTTAATGATGGAATTGCATTTAAAGCTGCTATATATACACACATTATACATACTACTCATGCAGACAAAGCTGTGATATTATAAAGAGCTAAACAAAAGGCAGACCACTAACACT
>JAVCKT010001027.1:26864-39788 GCA_032273925.1 Rhynchotus rufescens | reverse complement strand
GGATGCAGAAGTTAACACTGAGAAAGAGCATCCATTTGAGAAACATGAATTTCATGCAGCATTTTTGCTGCTGGTACCTGTAGTCTCTTCTGAAAAGCACTCTGCCTGATAAACCTAGTGTATACCTAATCCAGATCAGGAAAAGGCAGAAATACTGTCCTCTGATGAGTGTCTTTTGCTCATATAAGAGTTCAGTAATTTCCCAAGCTGCAGTTTTGGCTGGTGTATTGACATGAACACAGATACAACAGCTGAAGATCTATCTTGGAAAAAAACTCCCGCACACTAGTAGAGGTAACAGGGTGGTGTCTTGACAACCCAACAAGAGTATGGCAAATATTGGGCAAGTCTCTTCTTTACATAACTTGCCTTTCATTAAAGCATTTTGGAATGAGGTAGGATTACTCATCTAGTGTGCAAGAAGACAGCAGATTTTAAAAATAATAATTCATTTTGTAGTTACCAATTCCAACACCACTATTCTAACCTGCTTATTAGATGGGAATCTTTAGTGTCCAAATGGTTGGAATAGAAGGATAGGAAACATTTTTGTTTTTGAAAAAGCAGTCATTATGTTAAAGACCACTTGCCTGCTGTAAATACCGGTGCCTAGTGCCCATAAATTCTCTTGCTAAGTGGGTGTGGTGAAAAGAAGTTGCAAAGAACTACATTTAAATTTAGTTGGATTAGCTGAAAATCCACCTGCCTGGAATGAACAGAAACCATTTTCTTGTTTGCTTGCTTTCCAATCCAAAGCCAGTAAAGAGCATGTTTGGAAGAGTTAACTGCTTCATATTGCATGAGGAAATTTTTGGTGGTGGTCAAAAAATGATGCACACAAAACAAAACACAAGCAAACACTCAGTGATAGGTTTAACTGAATTCACACTTGTGCTTTTCAGTGAAGCCCAAGCTTACAGTGACCATTGACACCAATGTGAACAGCACGGTCTTGAACCTAGCAGATGATGTGAGCTCATGGCAACCCGGGGACAGGATTGTGGTTGCAAGCACGGACTACTCCATGTACCAGGCGGAAGAGTTCCCAGTGCTGTCGTGCAGGGCTTGCAGAGCCAACCAGGTCAAGGTAGCAGGTAAGAAATGTGTCTTGTCATGTCAGTATTACTGCCATTTGCACTGAGGTAACCCCACTAAGTAAACAGTGGGAGTTTTGAGGTGTTTTTCAGCAACACATGCCTTTCTTGCTTGAAGAAAAGTCCGATTTGATTCGGCTTCTTTTCGTTTTCAGTACCTGATTGATTTTTTTTTTAATTTGCTTGTTTGTTTGTTCCCTATTGAATGGACATATTTATTTAAGGGAGAAAATCAGTTCATGTGCTTGAACTACTCTTGAATAGAATTCTTGAATAGAATTGTGCATTTCTACTTTTGGAAATGTGCCACCTTCTGGAGAGCAGGAGGTGAGCGTAGCTGAACTGGAGGGTGAGCTAGAGGAGGAGCTGACCATGTGAAATTTTTAAGGCTATGAAGTAATGCGTAACTGGCTATTTTCCTAAGAAAGTTATATTTAACCAGAAATGTAATCTTACATTTTCAAAACTCTGTCCTGCACTACTGAAGCTGCTGTTTCTTTTTACTGTGTGTCTAGACTGCATTGCTTTGAGGTGATGTGATGTGTTAACCAAGAATTTCTGGAGTCATGTGGCCAACCATATTGTCTAGAGCCACAGTACTTGGGGCAAGGGAGTGTGTAGAGGGTTGTCTGCATTAATCTGAGCAGGAAACTTTGCAGAGCAAGAGATTTTTCTCTAGATGTTGACTGGCTGAAATCTGGAACATATTGCTGTTGCTGATCAGACATTGCAGTCTAATGGTTGTACAGTGGCCTTCAGCTACTAAGCCCAATTAAATAGTGCAACTATGGCCAACCACAGAGCGTTACAAATAAATTTGAATAGTGGTATTTGGTGATAATTCATGCATATTACATTATCTTTTGCTTAAGCACTGGCAGTTTTTCTAGGCAGAGCTTTTGTGTATATTTGCAGTAAAATCTTTCTGAGAAACCATGAGGGCACTTGGAACATCCAGTGCACCAGGGAGTTTGTTCACTTCTGTGAAATGAGCTACTTTACCATTATCTCTGATGCAACATCTTCAGGAAGATACAAATCTACTTCCTTTGTAAGTGTTTTTTCACAGAGCTCTAGTCATTCATTGTTAGGTGGCCTAAAGGAGAGGTGTGTGTGAAGCCAAGAAAAATGTTATTCTCAGTTTGAATGTATCATAGTCTTATGACTTAAAACGACTAGTACTTTCAAGTTATAAAGAAGAGACAACTCCAAACTGAATATTTTTCTTGAACAAGTTTTGAGCCAGTGGAAAAACTGTTCCAGACTAGTAGGATACAAGTTACTTCATGAGAATGATCTTGGAAGTTAGTCAATAAAAATAAAGACCACAGATTAATATTTCTGTTAGGCTCTTCCCATAATCTTAAGGATCTGTGAAATTCATGTAGTTACATTTATTATCCACAGCAAAGGCTAGAGTGTTAGTTTAAGGAAATAAATAAGGGTTAAAAACAACAAAACATCATGTGGTTTTCAAGTAAAGAAGCAAGTGGAAACACTTGTTAAAGTAATTGGGCTCTTGGTCTCCAATTACTCCTTAGGAGAATCAGGACATTCCTTTTATTACCACAAATAACTTGAATACTGGGGCCAAAGTCTGCCCTTACTTATATCCAGGCAACCCCATTGACGTCAATTGGGATTTCACTGATTATATCAATCAGGCCAGAATCTGGTCTCATAATAAGAGTCACATCCAACTTTCTTGCAGCAAAATCACATTCACACTATAAAATAAAATAATCTGCCTGATCTTAAGTTCACTCTAGGTAAAGTAAATCCTGCGGATGGCTGAGCCGTCTGTAGGAGCCAGCAGGTCACCGTGCTGCTCTGTGCTTGGCCAGCGTATAACCTTGTTCATCAGGAATATGTATCAGGAACAGGCAGAAGAAGAATTAATGCCCCATTGGGTGGGTGCTGTCCACCTGTCTGGGGGCTCTGTGCGCCCATCCTCGTGTCTCCAGCTCCCTGCAGCCTGCATCCGTGCCCGCAGTGACTGGCCGGAGAGGTGGCCATACAACAGCAGGAGGTTTGGGGCTCTATTTGGCCGGCAGGCTGAGGCATCATGGCAAGGGGGAGTGACAGACAGAAAGCAATTGCATAAAAATACCTGGAAGCAGCAGGGTTGGGCCTGTAGCCTTTGCTTCTCCAGTGCAGCAGGCAGAATGGGCTCCTAATTGCAAGCAGAAGACCTTGCTCTTGAATGTCTGCCTGCCTTTCCCAGCAGGAGATCTTCAGGCTTGCTCTGCTCCTTCGGAGAAAAGACTTTCATGCCAATGCACTAATATACATGGGCTGGGAGTCATGTGTAACAAGTAGAATTGACTAATTTTCCCGAGAAGTTTTAAGTTAGCAGTTGAAAACTCCAGAAGTCTGCCCTTTGAAAGACAAATGATAAAACCATTCCTACCCATGATGGGTTATATTCCTTTTAATCTTTTTTTTTTTCCTTTCTACTTTCATTTTTTAAATCAAAACCTGAATGTCATATCTGAGCTATTTAAAAGCCTCTTTGTTAAAAAAAAATTCAGAAAACCTCTGCTCCGTGGACAGCCACTTGGCATTCCAAGCTTTAATTATAATTGATGCTCTCATCGTTTAGTAATATCTTAATAGACATGGTTTAGAGTATTGTGCCAAATAAGTCCAACATATTAGTTAGCTCATGTGCTATTTATACTGATGCTTCCTGCTGGAGAGTCGTACTTGCTTTACTTGCTAGAAATGGCTTGGCTAGAGGCAAAGAAGATGAATGTTGAAGGAAAGTAAGGCTAGTCCTTTCAGAAGAGCTTAAGCAAGCTAATACTCCATTCTCATTAGCTTTTAGTAGGATTTGGGTGTCTAACTGTAGCCCTCTGAAAAAATCCAGCATTGAAAGCAAGGGAGGGCACCCAAGGATGTATTTTGGACATTCCAAAATTTATTTCCTTTATTGGGGCGAGTAATTCCACTACCTCCACTTGACTCCGACAGTCACAAGTCCCAGTCAAACTGTCACTGGCTCAAATGGAGCTTTTCTGCCCTCTCGCCTCCTTTTTTTTTAATTTTTAACTTTTTTGCCTGTCATTTTTCTGTCTAGATTATTTTCTCTGTGGGAACAGATTAAAAGTGTTTGATCTTGGAAGTTCACAAAGCCCTGGGAGGGCCGGCAGTGCTGCAGAACAGGAGGGAGACGGAAGGAAGGCAGGAAGGAAGGAAGGGTTGTGGTGTTGTGGCAGAACTGGATAGTAGCAACATCTAGTATTTTGTTCATTTTCCCTGGGAAACAAATCTTATCTGCATCTTGGGCCCTCTGTATGAAGTTACTACCAGTGCTGATAAGTTTCTCCATGGAAGAGAAATGCTGAAATCCCCTTTTGTGCTTGTATAGGGCTTTTGATAAAGCATGAAAAAAACCTAGTTGTGCCTGGCATAATTATGCAAATTATCCCACGTATTAGAAAATCTATTATTACAATTACGTGTATCTTAAATCGAGCTTATTGGGTTGCGTATATTTTATAGATAATGGAGTTTACAGGGCTCTATTTCATGCTGGGAACTTGCTCTGAAATAAAAGGAGTGGTAAATATATAATTCTCAAACAACTCCACACTAACTGCCAGTGTCAGCATTTGAGCTGTGCTCTGAGAGCAGGGGAAATTACTTCACTGTCAAAATTCAGATACTTTTAGCGATTTGGAGAGGTCTGTGTAGAGGTTGGCATCCTTTCGGCTGGAATTCCTTGCAAACCCTTTTTTTTAAGGCATCTCTGGTGCTTGAGGGTTGGGCAGGAAATATTGTGAAATAGCCCTTTTTAGCAGACTTTCAGAGCTCCTTTTTCCACCTTTGGCCATTGCCTAGAAGCAGAGTTCGAAGAAACACAATAAAGTTTACACAGCAGTTCAAAAGGTTCATGTTTGGGCTCCGTTTAAGAAGTAAGGATTTGATCTGTTTGCCAGCCAGACCTGCTTAATCTTCCCAGCCCAACTGCAAGGACTTCAATGTCAGGGTGAGGAGAGAAAAAACGCTGAAAGGGCAGAGAGGGAAAACTTCCCATTTACAGAAAAATGTTGGTTTACTGCCAGTGAGCTAGGGCAAAAAGAGGGCATGAAGCAGGAGAGCAGGGAAAGATGTTGCAGGCACTGGGATCACCAAAGACCAAAAACTCTTCCCTGAGGGGCAGTGGGGCTCAGACTTGGCTCTGGGATGCCAAGGAGATGGATGTCTACAATCCACCAGATGTCCACCCCACCTCGAACAGGACCAGCTCGAGCCCTAGAGCCCTAGATCACCAAACTTCAGCCTTGAAACCAAACAGCTACTGACAAAAAACTTTGATCCAACGCAGCACTTAAGCATGCACTTAATGTTCTGCTCGTAAACTCATGGTTTTTAACTCTCCTACAGCCAAGGGGGTGCTTCAGAGCTCCACAGAGTGAGTTACCCAGAAAGTATCCCAAGGAGTGTGGGTTGGGTCTGAACTCTTGCCAGAGTTTCATCCTTTGTGACTTAAGAAGCTGGTCACTTCTCCCAAATCATGCTGTATTACATTATGATTTTATGGCTTTCATTTATTTATCACTCATTTTGGTGGCTGGTGCCATCAGCATAATTCAGTAATGAAGATTTGTTAGGATGCCTGTGAGAACATTTGCTGGTTATTAAAAACATGCAATAATGACATTAGCACTAGCCGGCATCTACAATGAGTTACACTGATTTAAACAAACAAACAAAAAAACCCAAAGTGTTCCTTGTCATTGGATTACATGAGTTGAATAGACATGTTTGTGTTCAACATTTCCTTTAAAAACTCTCGTTTAGGAAATGTTAAAGAACCATGAGAGAGAAGATCTGATCCCCAGCCTGAGAAAGTGCCGAGGAAAACAAAAGACCCTTTGGAGAACTGTGAACATTTAAGAGAGAGAAAAAAAATCAGGATAATCTGAGATCCATTTCATCTTAATCAAGCCTAGGCCTCCAAGTGCCTGATTGAATTCTGAAAGTGAGATTTAGGAGTTTAAGTCATTTAGCACCAAGGCACTTGGAATGTGTGAGCCGACCTGGGGGCTTTTCAAAGGCAGATCTGCAGCCAGGTCGCCAGAGCCAGGCCTACATCCGCCTCTAGCTGCTGAAATAGTTTTAAAATTCCACCCTTCGGAGGCTTGATAAGGAGCGAGACCCAGGTTTTATGGTTAAGTTCAAGTATGACAGGTTTTCCTGAAGCTTTGCACGGTTTGCGGAGACTCCACTTTGAACTGTTATGTTGACATAAGCCTGCCCTTGATTTGTGGATCATCTGTGTTTATCTTAATACATACTTCCTTTCAGTAGTTGCCCTGCCCTTACTAATAACTGCCCTGACTACTTTAATAGTTGCTGTCTTGAGTAGTAAGCATGGAAATGTGCTCATATTCTGCTGAATCAAGACCTATGTCGGGCAAACCCACAAATTAACGCAGTTCTTCTACGTGAATTTATGTTCTGCTCTCTGCAGGCCCCGGCGCGACAGCAAGAGCAGCAAATCCAGGGGATGCTTTTCCCAGCACACGGGGCTGTCAGGCAGAGATACAACCCGTGCCACTGGCAGGTTGTGTTTGCTGTAGATTATAGCCCGGCACACGTCACGCTCCAGACCCAGCCCAAAGAAGGAGCCGGTGAATCAGTCACCTGGCTCTGGCTTGGGAAATCCCTGGGACCAGTGTCACTGCTGAAGCAGCAGTCGCTTCCCTCCCACTTCCAGAGCTTTTCTTATCATCCAGCCATTCCAGTGCCCGTTCACAAGTTGCTGCTTGGGGCTCGCCCATGGCTGAGGTCTCAGGCTTTCGGGTATCTGCTGCGCAGCCTCCTCGCTGCAAGCAACAGCTTAGCTCCAAATTCCAGTCACAGCTCCCATTCCCGGGTGTCCTCTCTGGAGTTCACATCCATGCAGCAGCCTCTTTTTTCTTATTATTTTCTCATGCCTGTCACCAAACAGGCCCCCATGGGCTGAGTGCAGGCGCTTCAGGTTTACAAGCCAGTATCCCAGCACTGCCAGCCCTATGGGAATTGCCCGGTGCTGATTTCCATAAGGATTTTACAGCACCTGAGGGCTCCTGTGCCAGCGTCTGTCTCTTGTGAACCGTTTCCAGAGCACAGTCCCAAGTGCCGTGGGGAGCTTGAATTTCTGGCTGCCGTGAGGAGAGGTTTGTTTTTCCAAACTCGGTTAAAAGAGCTATTATTCAAAATCCACTTCGACGCTGGAAGGGAATTGCTTTCCCTCTCACCTTTTATCTCCCAACTAGTCAAGTCAGCAAAAGCACAAAGTGAAAAACATGCACCCAAGGAGTTATATTTAGAATCTGGGTAGTGCATGTTTAACATTCCTGTCAGTGCTTACACTATTTTGCATGTCTGGGCTAGTGTTAAATTAAATTAAATACATGCAACCATGACATTTATTATTCTAGAGCTCAGCACATAAATAACAAAACTGCCAATCAACTTTCAGTGCCATGATTCCCAGAGATGTGGCTTCAAATAAGATGTTCTTATGATTATCTGCATTTCTTCCTGTACTTCAGTAATTCAAAGCAAGGTCAATGTTGGGGGGCAAACTGAAAATAACTGCTAAAAAAACAGTTTCAAAATGAGAAATCGTGTTCCTTAACAGAGTCTAGCATAGAGTTTCCTCATGCAGAGGACACTTGTAGCCAAGGCTTTTTAATGTACACAAGTAAGGGAAGTGAAGCTGCTTTTTGGACAGGCTGGGTCTAATTTTGGATGTGCACCTGATGAGGGGATGTTCCAGGGACACCTAGGCAAGCCAGGCCTTCCTGCCTTTCAGGCATGCTGCAGTATAATTAATCCCCCCCAAGCTTTTCTAGCCTTCTCCCCAACAAAACGCTGTCTCATTCTTCCTCAGAGGAGGAAGATAAATGGGTAGGAATGTGGGTTTGTGCCTACCTGTCCTGTCATCACCATTGTTTTAGTTAACAGTGTTTTATCGTGATATCACTTATTTTATAGGTGGAGGAGGTGAGGCAGAGGGCACATGTAACTGCTTGTCATGGAGCATGGCAATCTCAGAGCAAGGCAGAGCACTCACCCTTCCTGAATCCCCACATTATCAGTGCATTGCGTTGCTCCCAGGCCCAGGAGAGAAGGGGAGTGAATAGTGTTTGCTTATCTTTGTCATAAAGTCAAACATGATGTTTTGTTTAAAACAGGAATGTTTAAATGTTCAAAATCCCCTCCTGCCCCCCCAGCTTGGCACCTCCGCTTAAGCACAAAGTGCTCCACAGTGATAGCCCGGCTTCAGGCTTACCATTTGTTTCTAATTATTGCTTTGAACAGTTCCACTGAAATTAAATACAAGCAAGTGTAGCATTCCTTAAAGCTCAGTGTTTACTCAAAGAGTTTATTACTTATTTTTACTGGAATAATACGGAATGTAGTCAGTAAGACGAGCCTTTTCCCAACTGCATTCTCTGCAGAAAGCCAAGGCAGGAAGGAGGGAGGATGAATATGTTTGAATGAAATTATAGCAAAGAGATTATTTTGCTTTCTAGACATCCACATTGCCTGGAGTTCACCCCTCTTGGTCAGGCCAAGGAAGGCTTTAGTACTTTTAGCCCCACAAGGAGCCAGGTGTGTGTGGAGGGAGGCTTTAGCTCTGCACACCCAGCATGGGGCACACAGACGATCCCCAGTGACTTGACTAAGCCAAGGAAGAGCCAAACATTGGGAGCAAGTTGGAGATGTGCAGGTGAATCCAACACTGGGCAGTCTGGGAGCTGCAAACAGGGAGAGATCTTGGAGCCCACAAGCTTGACTGGGGCTTTGGCTGTCTCAGGACACAGTTTCCATAGGGCTTTCTGCCCCATGCTGCCCCTGCTTAGATGAACAGCCTGCCTAGAGCAGGGTCAGACACCCACCCGCACTGTGCTATGTGCTGTGGGATCAGAGCATCCCCCAGTGTCTCACTATAGAAAATGCTCTGCTTACTTTGGGGCCTTGGACTTCTCAGTAGCTACCTCAGCAAATTTCTTTGCATTGAACATTCATACACAGCTGACTGCAAACCAATGTGAAAAATTCCCCAGTGGTCACAGTCCCTCTCTTCAAGGGAGGATGTATGTTTTGTCTAACAAACTGCTGGTTTAACTCCCTAGCTAAATGAAGCAATTTAAGACCAAAAATCCCACTTCCTCTGTTGAAGAAATCTCAGCAAGAGCCTGGTAACACCTGTGCTGCAGGCTTCCCTCCTTTGAGGAGTCAGCCAACAGTTTTTGCTGATTCAATTCCTCTTTTCATGATCACGCTAACCCCACCGCAGGAAGTATGAAGGGAAACCGGCAGCATTGGCAGCGTTAACTCTGAAACTGGATCTTGTTCCCTCAGGGAAAGCCACGTACCTCCACACCGGAGAAGTCATCGATGGCGTGGACATGAGAGCAGAAGTGGGGCTGCTGAGCCGCAACGTCGTGATCATGGGCGAGATGGAGGGGCAGTGCTACGAGTACAGCAGCAAGTTGTGCTCCTTCTTTGATTTTGACACCTTCGGGGGACACATCAAGGTAGGGCTGGAACCCTCTCCCTGCGCTTTGCTCCCCACAGAGCCACACCTGCAAGCACCGAAGAAGCCAGGACGCTGAAAGAAAGGAATTCCTCGCGTCAGCCCGCTGGGAAAACAGCCTCTCCCTGAAGCACAGCAGGTCCACCCTGCTGCTGTTCCCCCTGCTTTGAAGCTCACCTCACACCTCTACAGATGTTGCGCAGCCAGACAGGCTGAGATACAGTCTCTATATCCCAAATCCAGTTTTCCTCAAATTCTATGGTGCTCTGACCAAGGCTTTAGATTTGAGCTTAGCTCAACAGCTTCATGAAAAACATAAAATATGAACAGTTTTCCTTGCAAATCAAAGTCAGATATAGCCATGGCAGCAGCAGTGGGATCACAGAGCAACTAATATTCCCCGTTAGCCACTGTGACCTTCTTTCCCCTCACTCCAAACTCATGCAGTTCCTTCCATACAATACATTTCTCCATAGGTACACTACAAGTATATTTATCTCTGTATTCCCCTCCTTCTTACTCCCAAAAGTCTTCTGTGTTTTTTGACTAATATTCCATTGTTCTCCAGATTGGTCTTGGTTTTAAGGCTACGCATATTGAAGGTCTAGAATTGAAATATATGGGCCAGCAGACAATGGGACATTACCCAATTCATTTCCATATGGCTGGAGATGTGGACGAGAAGGGAGGCTACAACCCTCCAACATATGTGAAGGACGTCTCCATTCACCACACCTTCTCCCGCTGTGTCACAGTCCATGGATCCAATGGTTTACTGGTAAGAATTTCCTATGTCTACCTTATAGATCAAAATACCAGCCAAATTATTTCCTTATGTCATGAATACAGGCTAATTATTTCAGGGTCATGAATTTTACTGCTCCATCTAATGTCTGTTTTTTTCCTCCCATCCTGACATGTGGAGATACATACATATATATATGTGTGTGTATGTATATATACATATATATATATATATATATATCTCCAAGGTGTTTTTCAGCCTGCATTAAGCATGAGGAGGTCAGTGTGGGGATGTGGCACTATTGCCTGTGTGTGACTCAGAGTAGGCAGAGCTTTTCTCTGTGTGCAGAGATGCCTGCAGACCAGCCCATCTCTAATGAGTAGTTGAATCTATCTATAGAAAGAGAGTTTGCTATTTAAAGAGGATAATCAGAAGGTTTAAGCATGATTTGACTTGGCTGTAATAAAAGAATTGTGTCTTCAGTGCCATGCACAGCATTATACAGAGCCTGATGTGTCAGACTTGCTTTCCAGAACAAGAAATCCTTTAGGATGTATCTATAAAATGTCATATACTTGTCAGACAAGTTGCAGCACCCTAAGGATGGTAAGAACACATTCAGATTATCCCAAATGTCAGGACACTGTCTTGGTAGTAAGGATGTGAGGGAAAACATTTCTGAGCTGTGCTGAAAACCTGAACATCCCGGAGACTGGCATAAACCCCCCAAATGCTTTTCCCTGTTTCTCCCCCTCCAGAGCATGGTTGTTCCTTCAGCATTTCTCAAACCCAGATCAGCTGTGTTAGTTGGATTCCCTATTTTTCTGACAACTTGAGCTTTCCATTGTTTCAAAAGAGTATCTTGAAAGCCACCCATGAGAAGCTGCAGATAGGACACATTGCTCAGCGCACCCATCCGGCTACAGTAACTAAATCAGGATCTAAAAACTACAGCATGGATGTTTTTAGTGAAACTGTATATCCAACAAGGTCTATTCATGAAATGAATGTGATAAAAGAGAAATCTTTACCCATCCTGGGGAAATGTACAGTAATCTGTCCCGAGTATATGTCAGTTTTCCATATGTCTGTATATGAGAGAGTCTTACCAGAAGACACATTATTGGCAAGTGTAACCTGGATGGTCTCTGAGCATTTGGAATTCATGACCATGTCACTGCTCTGAAGTTACCCTATTAAATCATAGTAAGAGCCTATGAGAGTCTACAGTGCTTGAGCTTTCTGGGAGAGAATATTCATTTTCATTGTCTGGCTGAGAGATGACTTCTGTCCTTTACTTACTGATGAACATTTCCTCCTTTGCATATTCTAGCAAATGGATGACTTGGTCATAGAGTATTCTTGTTAGCAAGGACCACAGGATGGAGCCTCTGAAAGTGGCAGTACTGGAAAGGGAAACCACAGACAAAATTAGAAGACGTTGAAGTTAAAGAGAGGACTTTGAAATAGCAGTTTAAGAAGGAGAACAGCTTTTATCTGCTATTTATAAACCTGATGTCCTGTTTCTGACCTCTGTCCTTCTAAATTTTTAGCATGAACCCAGAAACCTACCAAATGACCTTGAGTTCTGGGAAAAAAAATCATAGAAATTATAGAAGGCATTTAAGGTCATTTAGCAACTTCCCACCTGATTCAAAAGCACCAACACAGCTAATATATTGAGTGGAAAGGCAAAATTGCCAGGATTTGTCTGTTGCATAATAGCAAAGTCGTTAACACTGGTACCACAAACACATTCTCTGGCTATACTGGATTGCACAGCTGTTGAGTAGCTGAAGGCCCAGCTTAAGCCCAAGTTCTAAACCTAATTCATGATGTTAATTCTCTGTTGACTAATACTTGCCAGCACAAATACCCACGCTTGGTATTTTTCTTATGGGTCAGATAGTAGAGTTTATAGAGAGCATTTGGAAATATTTCTGTCTCTTGTGCCTTCTCCAAGTGACAATTGTGTCACTGTGACATGGAAATATTATAGGAATCCATGTTCTCAGGCTTTTCCAGCCAAGATGGCATGGTGAAATTTAGACAGACTGATGTAAGTGATGAAAGGAGCTTGATTCGTCTGCTGTTACTCAACAGCCACAACTCCCTAAAGGATCTTGGTTCAACTCCATGTCAAGACACTCAAAAGAAAACTTAGATTTTGGGATATAGAATCTGGAATCTTGATCAAGAATTTAATCCCTAATGATTATGATGTATTATAATATGGAAGCACTAAACTATACCCATTATACTTAACATATTTTTTTATTTTGACCAGTTACTGCCTTCAGCTGAAAAGAAAGCTCCAGTAAAATTAAGCACCCTTACCATGTTTGTCCCATTGCATCACAGAAGAGATGCCCCAAAGGCTGCATCAGTTAAATGGCATTTCATTGCTCTGTGATAGACATCTGCAGTCAGCAGTTCCATCCCTTGATTCATCAGACAATCCCACAGCATTCCCCTCACCTTTGTTTTCCTGCTCTATTTTCTTTCCTTTCCTCCTTCTCCTGCCCTAAATATGTTCACAGTCACCA
>JAVCKT010001027.1:15055-26764 GCA_032273925.1 Rhynchotus rufescens | reverse complement strand
TCCTCCTCCTGCCCTAAATATGTTCACAGTCACTAAAACAGATCTGTGATGAGTACTATTACTATTCCATGTATTTCCCAATTGCCTCTTAGCCCCTTACTTGGGCAACACTACCTGTTTCTACATGCACAAGGATCGTTTGTAGAAACAGCACTGAGCTCTGCATCCCCGCAGGTAACAGTTATTCCCTCTAAGCTCGGACAAATCCAAAACATACCTGCTCCAGAATAATTTGCCTTGGTGTGTGTGAACCACTCTTTGGAAACAGACATACCAAAATCTTTCTGGTCTATTAAATTTCAGCGTAATAAAGCACTCAAGGACATATTTGACTTCAGATCACTCATTTCAAAGTGGCCTCTCAAATGAGTGTGTTGAAGTACCTGTGGAAACAGTTTAACAGATGGCAGAGGGGTATCATTTAGTTTACCTGTCACTAAAGCAGTAATTTACATACAGACTCTTCTGCTTGCTTGGCTGATATTTTTCTCCTGGCACTTAAACTTTTCATACTCTTTGAACAAGCTTTAGAAATACACTTGAAAACACTAGGAGAAAGACAAAGTCCTATGTATTCCTGATGCCAAATTGCTTTTTTCTGTGGACCTTTACAGGGTTGCTAATAGTCCCTATCCCATTAGTAGCTCACCTCTATTACTACACTGTTCTGCACTTGTTTGCAACCTCATATTCACTGAGTAAGGCATAGGGGGGGCCTTCTGGAGAAAAAAAACATAGAAATTCTCACCATAATTACTGTTTGAAAATGTCAATAATTTCACTTTTTTTTTTTTTTAATAATATATGGGCCATAAAACCACCTAGTTGTACCACTGCACTCCCAGGGATCAAACTTTGCCCTGATTCCCACTGTCTCAACTGGATCCTAGTGCGCAAGCAAAAACAGAGACAGTCATCAGGGAAGGAAATTAAATGAAGGTCAATAAACAGACAGGCAGGATCCAGCAGAGAACTTATCCATGGGATAAGAACCTCTTATTCTATGAATAAGAGCTTTTGCTATCTAAGCAGTACAGTGGTATCTGCTTTTAGTAATCCAGCTATGCTACATGTCAGTTGTTTTACCACAGAGGGCATAACCTAGCCATAAATTACTGAAGGCTGAAGTAAGATTCTGCACTATCAAGAAGGTTTTCATCAAATCCAAAGTTAGATTCATTGGAAAAGTGCTTTTGGAATGAGCAGCTCTTTACTATCCAGCCCTTTCAGTACTGGGCTTCTGCATGAAAACAAGCACAGGAAACTAACTCTGAGCTGACCAAAGCAGAAGTTAATCAAACAAAGGGTGACAGATACATAAGGACCAGGTCCCTGGCTGATAAATCAGTGCTGCTCTGTTGGCTGTCAGGGATGAAGGATAACTACAAGTGGTTAGCTGAGGCCCTCTGCTAGTCCCCATTCCTCTCTCTGCCTCATTCCCCTCTTACTATATGAGGTGTATTCCCCTGCGATGTTGCTCCACATGCACAGAGGTGGCTTTGCCCCAGCTAGAAGCTAATCACCACAGTATTTCATGTCCCAGTCCCAGTGCAGTGCTGTGCTGTGCTGGCTGGAAAGATTCATGGCATTAGCAAGGTGAACATTTCTCTGAGGAGCGCCTTTTCATCACCTGAATGTTGCAACACCATTACTGACATGTCTTTCCAATTGTATTGTTGTTTAGGAGAAAACTAATAGGTTTAGAAGGCTATTTCTGTGCAGCTCTGCAGCTCTGTGATTAAAAGACATGCTGCACATGTTGGAATATTTCTTCGGAAAATAGGTCACTCTCCTGAAATGTTCTCCTATCCCATGAACCTTTAGACTTGCAAGGCTAGGAAAGCTCATGCTTCTAAGGACAGACAGTTTAGTCTAGTACTTATATACTGCACCTAAATAACGAAGTCTTGACCTCACAAAAGCCATCTAATTAAATCAGAGAAGTCAGCAGTGGATTTCAGTTCGGTAGTTTAATGGAATGAACCACTTTGCAGATCATTTTAGCTGTGTTTAATTTACTGTGGTGACCTGTGCTCAGAGAGTTGAATATTTACACTGGAGCATGGCTGATGCATAGTAGATGTGTGTGCAGATGTAAGCTTGTAATGAATTTGGCAAGCAAAGCTCGCTTTCTTATGTGAAAACATATCTGTAACCATTTCAGCTTTAGTCCTGGGATTTGATTCTGAATTGGTGCTCCAACTTTGAGACAAATAGACAACAGTCTCAGTCTTGTTTACAGAAATAATTCAGGCATCTGGAAGTCTGGGTCTTTCAATGACACCTTCAAGAATATGCTTTATTCATCCAGCTTAATATATATTTTGCGTTTTGGCAATTACTCTTTCATCAGAAGCATCTATAGAAAGATATTGGTGTCAAACAAAACTGTCAGAAAGGTTTTCTAGGTCCAAAGTTGTGGATGGGTGAAGACAGATGGGAAAAGCAAAGGGAGGCTCCAGGAGAGCCAGGCCTCCAATGTCTAGGACTTGGCCAGTGCAGACCTGAAATTAATTTTCCACGTCCCAGACAAATCCACTAGCACCTGACTTATGGGACACAATGTGTTTGAGGACTGTTTCCGAACCAGTCTTAGCCTTAGTTTTCAAAGTCATATACCTGGGCCTGAAATTGTTTTCTCGGATTTTTCATTGGACTGATAGCTATTGTTCTGTCGGATACAACAATATTCCAATGTTAATAGCATTCAGACTAAAAACATAACTGCACTGATTAACACCAGCTGATTTGTCTCAAGGTCAAAAAAAGCTTCTGTCAACAACTTGGAAAAAAAGGATCAGGTCAAACCTAAAACAAGCCAGTCTGTCTGGAAAACAACTTGTCACCTCTCTGATAGCCTGAAAAAATATTTTTTCAGCTCAGCTGCATTTTTCAGATGCATTTTACGTAGCTGTTCATGTAACTACATGTGAAGATGAATAAGCCCAGATGTGATTTAATCATCTCATGTCCTTCATGCATCCGCTTTCCATGTTTTTTCCGGTCTCATGCAAAGATAATCTCTGATTTGTGAAATCAAAAGGCAGACAAAAGAAGAATGGAATTAGCAAGTGATGACGAACTCTAATTATTTTGAAGTTTAAGCCATTGATTAGACAAAATACTCTTAAATCAGGAATTGGTCTTGCTTCTACTTTTGTGTGTATAACTTTAGTTGAAGAAGGTATTGGGGTTCCTTTATGTTGTTACTACAAGTTTCTTACAATTACACAATTCCTGAAGGGTGAAACCTGAACACAGACCTCTGCTTTGTACATGCAGGTGAAGGATGTTGTGGGTTACGATGCACTGGGCCATTGCTTCTTTACTGAGGATGGACCTGAAGAACGCAACACATTTGACCATTGCCTTGGCCTGCTTGTGAAGCCTAGCACTCTGCTCCCCTCTGACCGAGACAGCAGGATGTGCAAGATGATCACGGAAGGAGCTTACCCAGGGTACATTCCAAAACCCAGGCAGGACTGTAGGTGAGTGGGAACCCTTCTTTTTTTTCCTTTTTCTTTGAAGTCTTAGCCATGAAATGCAGCATTCTGTGTACAGGGTTGTATAACCACCTTCAGAAGTCTAGGTTGCTTTCCCTAAAGTTGAGAACGCTGTCTCTGAGGGATCCTTCTGCTGGTGTTATTTAGAAGTCTATACACCTGAGGGCTAATTTTCCTTCTTAGCATTAAGCAGGCTGAGTTGCTGGCTATCTCAGACATTGCTGATAATCACCCTGGCAAAATATAGCAATGTCTTGTACCTTATGGAATCATTTACATCCATAATGGCTTGGTAACTAGGCACTGAGTTCAGAATGGGCTGGATCCTTACACTTGTGCTCATGTCAAATAGTAATTAGCTTTGCAAATACGTTGCTTACTTTCACAGTCATTATTTGTGGAGAATGGACATTGCTTAATGATACAGTACTGGCATTCTGCATTCATTTGGCACCGTTTACCTAAGCTGTGTAATGAAACTCAAATGGTTATACTAAATGCTTCACTTTATCACAGAATTAGAATTTGGTAATAAAAGATCAAAGACTGTATATGCCTGTAGGACCTCTAATAGATTATCTATACACAAGCACATGAAAATGCTTTGATGGGAACTTTCCAAAACTTCGATACACAACAAACTCTGTATTAAACCTTGAAAAATGCTGATTGCCTTTCATCTTCCCTCTTGCAAGATCCCTTCCTCTTATGTATCTTTTCAGAGCTGCCAACTGAGGTTTAGATGAGGATTACAGAAGCATTTGCAATGAGAAGGGATTTCACAAGTTGCTTTTACAGTTCTGTTGCCTTGTGAAGTAAAAGAAAAACATGACCAACTTGGCTGCTGAGTTAAATGTTAGAGTTCCTTCTCAGAGCAAGTCAGGAGTTCATCATCAGCATTGTTTTTTAAGAACAGGTTATAGAAATGCAAGTCAGAAATATTGTAGCAATAATTGGTCCTGTCATAAAACATTCTAGCCTTCCTTTTCCTGATTTTTTCAGCTATTTTTTCCTAAAATCAGGGAACACAACCTATGGGAATATGGTAATTATTGACTACTCAGGGAACCTATCCATTTTGTTGAACATAAGGTATCTAATTAGCTTTATGGCTCAACGGCTCTTTCTGCAACTGACTCATCCTAAACTTAGGTACAATGATGAGAGACATCATCATATATGTGCTGCAGCCATATATTGTGAAATCCTCCAAAAGAGTCTTTCTGAATATCCCATGGTTGTTTATCATTTTCACCTGGCTATATGCATATAGGAGAGCTTCCATAGTGGAGTTTGTCTTGAGGCCAAAGAGCAGTGGAGCTACATTAAAGATGCTGGGTGAAAAGAGCACTTCTTCTGTCCACAAGCTGAATTTCTTTTCTCTGATTTAACAATGTTATAGTTGGAGGGGGAAAAATCTGCTCCATAAAAGCATCATTTCTGACCAACAAATGTCAATGAGAGAGTTTCTGGAATCAGACTTCCATCTTAAAGATGAGATAGATAGAAATTGGTTGATGCATAACAACTACAAATCTTTAAGGGTTTCTTCTATTTGGCAATGAACTCAGTCTGTTGAGACTATCAATATCACCCATTCTGTCCTCTGAATAAACTGGGTTTTTGTCCAAAGAAACATATTTTTAGCTTTTACTTTGGCAAGGAAAAGGTGAAATTCATGCAATGCTCTTTTTCACATCTGTGTTTGTTTATAAATTACACTTCATGTCTCCATTCATAAAATACAAGTTAATCAGCCATTGCTCTCATTTTCCACCGATAATTCATTTAATAGTCAGAGGTCTCATTTCGTATCATTCTGAAGACTGCAATAAGAAAAAGTGCTATGAATGATCTGCAGAGGTATTCTAAAAAAGTCTTAGACGACTTGGACGTGCTCTGTCTGTCTTTATAAAAGAATTCAAGGGCTGACAAGGAGAAACAGGGTTGTGCCAAATGACACGGGAACTGGTCCAGTGCAGAGGACTCTGAGGAATGAGCGTGGACTGGATTGCGGGACACTGTGGAGACATGACGGGTTCAAGACTCTTGCCTAAGACCCCCCGGGAAGTCCTCTGGAGAGCGTTTAAAATAGTCATAAGGGTTGGATAGGTTCATCTCTGACAGGAAGGCACATCTCGGCCACAAGATTTAGGGAGCAAGTCTGCCATTTTTCAGCACTGAATATTTTCCCTTGAAAGTTCATGTGCCCATCAGTTAATGAATACTGTATGTCCCAGGATGGACAATGATGGATTGATCCCTCTTCCTTCATGTGAGTCTTTCAGTTGAGTGTCTTTTATGTGCATTAGGCAAATGGAGTCCTTTTGTCCTGAAAAAAAAAAAAAAAGGCATAGGAGGTGGAAGCAAATGAAGGTGATGAATCACAGCAGCCCCTGAAAAAGGCAGCTGCCAGGGTATGCTTGGAAAGCCCTTGAAGACAATTCATGGGGTCCCTTGATTAAACAAGTCTGTAATGAACCTGAGGGCTTATTTGGGGACAAGGTTCTTTTCTGTAGCTTGTGCAACAACATATTTACCTTATCATAAAATATAATTGACATCTGACAGCTTCATAGCAGGCTTGGAATTGCACTAGAAATTCCTTATTTAATACCTGGCGTTTTAAAAGATAAGACTATGTTCTCTGTCAACTATAGAGGACAAATGTGGTGTGAGAGGAGAGAGAAAAGAAGCAGTCCCTTTCCCCTGAGGGAGAATCCTTATCTGAGGAGTTATCATACCTGTTTATGCCTCATGAGGTTGAACATGGACTCCTCTGTGTGTGCTCTAGGTGTCATTTTCATGTCATTTTTTGTCTTTTGTTTTGTTTTTCTGATCTGCAGTGCTGTATCCACCTTCTGGATAGCCAACCCACACAACAACCTTATCAACTGTGCAGCTGCAGGATCTGAAGTGAGTGCAGAAATTTCTTAATTGGTAAAAAATGAGAACTGTAACAGCCCTGCAAGGCTGAGATTCTTACTGGAATAAAACTTGCTTCTGTTGCTCAAGCATTTTTGAAAGTCCCAGATCAAGACACATGTTAATGTAGCCCATGCTGCCAATAAAAAATAATACTTTTCCTTCTGCTCTGAACTTCCTGTCACTTGCTGTTTCTAGAGCTGGCCTGCTTTAACAAAAATTCTATCTTTACACAGGGCGCAGCCTGAATGAATTAAATCAATTTGACTGCATAGTCTCAGCAAAGTCTTTGGCAATGATTCTGTTGATTGCAGTATAGTAATGGTGCTCTGAAATGTCAATCAATCAGCACTAATGCTAATTCCACAGGAATCCTTGGTCACATTAGGAGCTTTTATTTTTCTGCTAAGACAAATAAACAAGCAAACGAAGCCTTAAATGAAGAGTCTTTCCAAATCAGTGATAGGAGGGCATCAGTGTATGTCTACGCTGTGGTTTTTGAAAGGCTTGCTTACAGCTCCAGTGTAGATGTTAGAGTTTAAGTTAAAGCATCTTGAAAACACTCAGGTCAGGTCTGTGCATCATGTGCATGCATGCTCCCCTTTCCACTGCCTGACCATACAGGTCAATGCTACTAGCTGTGATTTGACCTGAAATCATTTGGCTTTTGCTTTGTGTACTCACTGATAAGTCCTTTAGCTCACATAAACTGCTGAGGTTCAAGTGAAGGCTCAAATGTTCCTTTTTTTCTCCCAGGAAACAGGCTTTTGGTTCGTCCTGCACCACGTGCCCACGGGGCCCTCGGCTGGCATGTACTCGCCTGGCTACTCGGAGCACATTCCAATGGGGACATTCGCCAACAACCGCGCGCACTCCAACTACCGGGTGAGCCTGCACGCAACAGCAATGTTTCTCTCCAAAAACCACTCTCCTCTTGCTCCAGCTTTTTCTATCTGCAAGCAATTAGTGCCTGGGCTTTCTGTTTCACCCAGAGTTCCTGCAAGTTCATTTGTGTCTGTGAGCAGAGCAGCCAGTATCTGGCGCAGGAACATTGGGAGCCAGTCCCGGACTTACGGGCACTGAGATAGGCTCTTCTCTTCATTTGCTTGTTTCTTTGCTTCTGCTTTCCTGAAATAGTGCCCCAGTAGCATCTATTGGCAGCGTGTCTAATTACAGACCTCAACTGCCAATGTTCGCAATTAACTGAATGACTTCCAGGGGGATAAGTGGGGGCCAAGCTGCCTAATCACCTTCTCCAGCTCTTTACTTATTTTGCCTTGGCGTGCCACGTTGTGGTGCTGGCTGGGGAGAACTTGTGCTTGCATCTGTTACCTAGTGCTATGGACTGCTGCAAGCTGTTTATATGTATGTGAAAAACCAGAGCTATCAGAAAGGTGCAGTTTGGGGAAATCTGAGGCAGTGTGGATGGGCAGAGGGATTATGCTGTGACAGCATGGGCAGCCTGTAGTTTTACATGTTGGTAATAGAAGCAGTTTTTAGGACAATGTGAGTGACTGGAATGTGAAGCAACTGGAAATGGAAAGAACTGCAGGCAGCATATATAAATGCTCTAACATTGCATTTCTCTTTTCTTCTAGGCTGGGATGATAATTGATAATGGTGTTAAAACTACTCCAGCCTCAGCCAAGGATAAAAGACCTATTTTGACTCTGATTTCTGGGAGGTAAAGTGTTTTGCACAATTTCCTTGAGAAAAAAAATCTCTAGAGCAATGACTGAAAGCTGTGAAGTTGCTCCCATGGAAGCTGATGAGAATCATTGCAATGTCTCTGTGATGGGACCGTAGCAAGCTCTCAGTGGAGAAACATCTTCACTTAGATTTATTGCTTCCTAACCTTGTGCCTTCCGTATTTCTTATCCTAAAGGACTTCTAGCACTCATGCTTTTATATTTTCATCCTTGGTTTTTAGTTCAGAGCTGTCATGGATATTATATCTGATCTAGGGTGGTCTATTAATTCCTTTGTAGATGAGCAAGAAAATTAAAAGTCTGGTCAGCAACCCTGCTGGGCAGGACTTGCTGTAAGAGTTTCCCAGGAATAGGAAATTAAATACTTCTTGGGATAACTGTAAAGCTTCTTCATTTTTTCAGGACCTGCTTGGACAGGGAATGCTTTATGATGGAGCTTACACTTTAATGCCCAATTTCTGCCTAGTTCCAAATCTGATGCTGTAATAATAATTACAACTGTGATTTAATGCTTAGAGCAGCCCTTCATCCCCACAGATATGCAGGGCCTCTGTGCAACATAACAGAACCGTTCAGAAATACTAAAAACTACTCTCCAGAGTGTATCACATTCGTGTATTATATTAATGTATCAGCTCGGTGGCTCCCGAGAATTCCCACTCTCTTTCCCACACCGCTGATGCTGACTCCAGAGAGCAGGCTGATGTAAGCAAAAGGCCTTCTTGCAGGCAAGTTGAATAGCGTAAGGGCTCCACTTGTACCTTTCATCTCATTAGAGGCTGAGTCTGCTTCTTAGCTAAGATACAGATCCCAGGGAGAGAAAATGATTTAAACATTCTCACATTTCACGGTTTTCATTCCTAATAGGCCAGTTATCTTCAGTGACATCCAAGCTGCATTGCCCCTGCATTGCTTTCGGGACACAGCCCTGTAAGGAACAGCAACATGTTGTAGATGTGTGTGCAGGAGGAGGGAACTCCTGCCTGTTCTTCCTTTTCCCCCCTTCCATCCCTGGGGCTCTGCATACCCACCTGGCTGCAGTCACACACTGGGGGGACACTGCAGTGGTGGGATGTCCTCCTGCCCAGGGGACCGCAGCCAGCCTTTAGGTGTCACTAGTGCCCTTTCTCCTGCAGTACACACCACCCAGGTGCCCAGGTTCATTGCTGATGCTAACAGGCCATCGAAAGTCTATATTATTCATAATATTCTACTGTTTTGATAAATATAAAAATTAATTCAATTAATTCAATAATAAAAATCTACAGTAAAATAATAAAAACAATTTATAAAAATTAAATTATTATGAGAAGCTTGCGCTGCCAGTACCTCCAAACGCTCTTGGGAACCCAATGGCACTTCTCCATATAGCTGAACGTGCGCTTTGAGTAACTACCTCTTGCCATAGGCACAGTAAGTGATTACAAAAGGCATTTATGTCTTGCCATACAAGGACAGGAATGACCCCTGGAAGCTAAGCAATTTATAATACAGTCATGTTTATGCTTGGCGATTACCCTGCAGGTTGCAGCTCAGATTATTTATACCACTGTGTGCTTTTCATATGTCTGGAATGGAGCAGTGAATAGCTGCCCTGGCCAGGGCAGATTTTGAGGAAGGCTGGACAGCTACAAAGCTGGTGAGATTATTCTGCATTCTGTTTTAGCGTTAAATACCTGGGCTGTATTCTGCACCCTGTAGCGTTTCTCCAGGTTTATGTGTGTGACTGAAACTGGAATCCATCTTATCTGTATTTAACAGTATCTGCAGAATTCACAAGGGCTGATCCTAAATCTCTCACTAGAAGCAGATTCATCCTGATGAAGTTGCCAAAGAAATATTCATTTACTGGAACACTATCAGCCTGATGCTCAGTGTTATATTGATATGATGGTTTATTAAGCATAGCAAAATGCTATTGAATATCTGTTAGCAATTTGACAGCTTGGCCTCACTATCCATTTGTTAGGAATGAGTTTTAATCTCTGGACCATCCGTTGCTGGCAGTGAGTTGGATACTCATTTGTCAGGTTTTCTAAGCTGTGTTGTGTGGATTTAAGATGCTCCTTCAGTAGTGAAAGGGAGAGCTATCCCTGAGGACTGAGGAAATGCCAGCCCCATTCAGCTGGAGCACCAGGTCCTCACTGAGGTCCTGTCAACGGTCGTGGCTGACAGGCAGCAGGGGGGGATAACTCTGTGGTGGCTTCCATTCCTAGCTGCCCATTCCCTTCATCACGCCAATGTTTCAGCACATTTGAGAGCTTCAGAGCTAATAAATCTCATGTGTGTGTCCTGGGCAATGTGTAGCAGGAATAGTGAAGGAGGAAGAAAATTTGCTAGTGAAGCTCATTGCCACAATACAGCCAAGGTTAAGGGCTAAGAATGCTCAAAAGGGAAAAAAAGAAATGAAAGGATGTTTGTCTAGAAAACATGAATATGCTGAAGGATAACAACAAAGGATTAAAAAAATATCCCAGTGTTTTGGGAGCAATATAAACTTCCCATGCGCTCAGCAATTTGTCAGCAATACAATAATGGAAAGGCAAAAGGAGACTTGGAGCGAGTCTTTCACAAGCTACCCGGCCTGGCCCATCCTTTCCTTGGCCCTTGTGTCTGGCCATTGCTCCCCGTGCTATCTGACTAGATGGGCTCTTGTCCAGACCATCATGACTACATGGGCAGCTTGAGCTGCTCCCCAGTGAGCAGAAACCAGACATTTAACAGGAGGCTGTGGAGCAGGGCTGTGCACTGAGCGTGGTTGCCTTCCTTCACCAACAGCTTCTTCTCCTCTTCTGCTTGCAGATACAGCCCACACAAGGATGCTGATCCTTTGAAGCCCAGGGAACCTGCAATAATTGAACGCTTTATTGCCTACAAGAACCAGGATCATGGGGCCTGGCTGCGGGGTGGAGATGTGTGGCTGGACAACTGCCAGTGAGTTTCACCTTATTTCAACTCTACCAGTTCAGCCTGGTGTTCATGGCAGGCATAGCAATGGGTCACACTATTAATATCACTTTGCACCTTTCAAATGGACAAGATTCCAGTCAAGATGAAACATTAAGCAAGCATAGGAATTGTTTTACACACACGAAACCTGTTTTGTCTGAACCAAAGATCCCTCATACTGTTTTTCTGTGTAACTCTGACCAGCATTCAAAGTTGGCAACACACATGCACACACATGTGCAAATACCTAAATAGTTTTTACATGAAAAATGAGGTGCTTTAAAAAGAAAGCAGCAAAATCAGCCACCTGCCCTAGCTAAGCCTGGTCGCAGATCAATTTTATGTGGTTCGCTGTTGTGCTGAATAAGCTAGTCCTGACGAAGCAGACATAAAACTATGCATCCCAGCAGCAAGGGAGGGAAGCTGGGCAAGAGCACACTGTGCACTCTTTGAAGGCTGTTTCCTGTGCTGGTCAGAACAGATATTTGCTTTACACTTGGAAACAGTTGATCTTCTACAGTTTCTTTCGCTGAGCCAGACTACTGATATCAACCTTGAAGAAAGAAGAGGAAAGAAAGGGGAAAGCTACTTTACAAGGCATGTTGTGATAACCCTAGTATGAA
>JAVCKT010001027.1:0-12132 GCA_032273925.1 Rhynchotus rufescens | reverse complement strand
CTATAAGTTCCTTCTCTCAAGGAGTACAGACTGAATAAAGATGATCTTTTCAGACACAAGAGAACTTGAACTGAACTCACTAGGATAAGAGGATTTCATACATCTAAAATGAAGGGAAATCCCTCCTTTTCCAAAACATTAACTCAAGAGTCATCCTAAGGGCTGAGAAAAATTATAGCAGATGAGAATCAAATTCTACAGGACTGTCCCTGTCTAGAATAGATTCTCAACCTCATGCTAATGAGTCGTGACCAAGTCTCTGTGTTATCCCAATGTTTTTAGGAATTTTCCCATTCGAGGAATTCAATTCTATGATGGACCAATCAATGTCCAGAACTGCACGTTCCGCAAATTCGCTGCCCTGGACGGCAGGCACACGAGCGCTCTGGCGTTCCGGCTCAATAACGCCTGGCAGAGCTGCCCCAACAACAACGTCACCGACATTCATTTTGAAGACGTCCCTGTGAGTAATTCTTCACAGCAAGGTTTTTGCCATTTGGTTTTGAGCATGATGCTGTGTTTTCACAGCACAGGGTGTAGGAGCCTCCTGGAAAAAAAACAGCTGAGCAGTAGGAGCCCGTTGTCTTCACCAGTTGAGTGAAGAGGGCTTTAGCTAAGAAAGATAAAATTGGATGGATGAGGTAACAAGCAAATCCAAATCACTGATAGGGTTGCTGCAAACCAGAAGCAAGCTTTAGTTTCAAAATCCATCGAAGTCCAAATTGTTTCAATTTCTGTCTCTCAAAAACTATTGAAATAAGGAGAAGAATCTCATTCAACAGGAGCAAGATATGAAAGTGGCAACACAGAAATGTTGGTTGTGGAAGGTCTAACCCAAATAGAAGCAGAAAATACTGATTTGGGGAAACAGTCACTAAAACTGAACAAATGCTGGTAGTTCTGCCATCCTTCAGAATGGTAATTCTGTGGGTAATACTTCACTTCTACAGACATAAATAACAGCAGAACCTAGCTGAAAAGAATCTGCTAGATTTTAAATTATAATAGAAACTTCTGGATACTTGTCTGAACCCATCCTGGGATCTTTGCGTTTGAGTTATTTGGGGATTTTCTTGCACAAATATGTGCTAACTGGTTGCTGAGGTTCACCTCTAGCTGTTGTTAAATCCAACAGCCAAGCATGACAAACAAATAAAGTGGTTGGGGCTGAAATGATTTGTGTTGCTTAACTTAAAAAGTTAGCAGACTTTCTTCTATGTGAGGAAAAATGCTGACTAGCAATCCTTGTACCAAATAGGATGGGAAAGGCAAAATTTCCCTAGAAGTGTTGTCAGTCACTCTCTCACATTGCATCAGGCAGGCTGGTGACATGACTTCTATTTTCACTGGATAAAAATATCATTCAGCAGTTGCCTGACCAGCCATTTCCCAGGGGATGTCATTGATTGTTCCCAGCAACAGTATGACTTTATGTGGCTTTGCAACCTTAAAAATATATTAACCGACATTGAGTGAAGTGGTTTTAATGAAATAGACTTGTCTCCTGAACCTTTCTCCAGAATTTTAAAAGAAGCCTTTCTCAGCTGAGGCTGAAATCCCTGTGTTTTGAACCTTTCCCTCATGCTCAGCAGGAAAATCTGTCTGCTCAGTCGGACAAATCAGACTTTTTAAGGGCATGACCCAACTCTATGTTGACTTCTAGCTTTACGAAGAAGTAGTGTACAGACAAAGGAGAGACAATTTTAATGTTCCTGTACCATATTCCTGAGTGATGTTCCTATCAGCTGACAAGACTAACTGTTGAAGATGTTTTTGGTGCATCTATCTTTTAATGCACACTTTCAGAAACTCATAGTTTTATTATCATGTAAGTGCTATTTCAAAGCACTCAAAGCCCTCCTGACTTCATCTGGAGTCATGGGATCTCAAAGCCTTTGAACACAGCCTACAATGTCTCAAGCTCAGCAAGCAAGATCTGTGGCATTTAAAGAAGGATTATGTTAATACATGCACAGATTTCTTCATGCATAAGTTGAGCACACAAATCAAATGCCCCTTCTTGGCCAACATACTCTTCAACACCAAAGAACATAAAAAAGAGGTCCTTGGAAGCCATTCTTATGACTGTAGTTACCTTTTTGCATTATACCATAAATGATGAATTCCTTGTTGGAGATGCAAATGTGTTTCACTGTTTTGTTTAGATTACATCAAGGGTCTTCTTTGGAGAACCTGGACCGTGGTTCAATGATCTGAATATGGATGGTGATAAAACATCGGTTTTTCATGATGTGGATGGTTCTGTGTCTGAATACCCAGGCTCCTACCTCATAAAGGAAGATAACTGGTTAATCAAACACCCTGATTGCATTGATGTGCCTGACTGGAGAGGGTCTATCTGCAGTGGACACTATGCACAGGTAATGCTGCTTACCTTTCAGTACTGTCATTGCTTAAAACTTATCTTGGCACTGTTAAGCTTACCAGCTTAACTGTAGAAAAGTGTTCTCTTTTTTGAGGGGATGGTCATGGTTTAACTCATGTCTCTACCCACAATTTTGAACATAGAGGTTGCCCCTAGATACTGTTGTACATTTTCAGATATTTTGGCCTGGACTGTTAAAATCTGCAACAGCTTCAGGAAAGACCTCTAAAAACTCCATGAGCATTAACAAATTACAGCCCTGCAGGCTGTAGGGTTGGGCAGTACAATTTTTCCCACATTTTATGGAGAGAAGTGTTGGCAACAGTGTTATAGGAAGTATGCTGAGGAGTCAAAATCAGACTTCCATTCCCGTGATCTTTCATCCTGCTGTTTAACCACCAAACCATTATTCCTGCCACATGAATGCCTAGTGCCGCTGCCTTGAGAAAGTCTTTACTTCTGCCTGATGAGTAGTGCCTTTTTTTTTTGGTCTCAGGGGGCTGCACGTGCTGTTTTTCAGAATAGTACAACTGAAGCCAGCTGACCACTGAGCTGGTTTTCCTACCTCTGAAATCACGGCAGGAAGTCCCATGTTTATGCAGAAAGCAGATGTCTGAGGTAGATTTTGTCCCTCTAGTGGGGGTTGCCACCAACACTGCGAAATATTGTAGGCCTATTTAAGGTCTTAACTGGCACATGTTCTTGAATTCAGTGGATGAGGAGATAGTCTGTTTTTTTCCTGAAAACAATTTACCTTGTTGGAAAACAATATTAAGAAACTGAATATGCAGATATAAGTATATGGCCAGACTCCTGTCTGCCATACATGTCATGTTACACACATATACACTGCTGAAGTCAGAGATCTCATACTAATTCATACCTGTTGAGTAGCTGGGCCTTTAATATTTTACTGTAAGTCATTAAATCATATGCAATCTCTTTTTTATTCCAGATCTACATCCAAGCCTACAAGCCAGCCAACTTGAAAATGAAAATAATAAAAAATGACTACCACAACCGACCACTGTATTTGGAAGGGGCCTTGAGCAAAAGCACTCATTACCAGCAGTATCAGCCCGTTATAACTCTGAGGAAAGGCTACACCATCCACTGGGACAAGACAGCTCCCGAAGAACTGGCCATATGGCTTATCAACTTCAACAAGTGAGTGTTGAAGGAATAGGACATTCCACCCTTACTAGTGCAAGTGAACATTTTTAACTGGTGAGGTTGTTGCTTTGTGAGCTCTTCCAGAATTAACATAGTTTGTTCATGAAGTCCATTGAGTGCAGAATTTTTCCATCTGACCTCTCAGATTCCTCTTTCTTTCCCAAAGAAGCCCTGGAAGATAAGCTAGAGCTAGTTCATTGTGGGTACGTGGAAGCAAGGCGTGTAGAAATCAGGAGCAGATTTGACAAACGTCACTTCGCTTAACCCATGGATATTATGCCTAACTTAAGTTGCATTGATTCATCCCAAACCATTAAAAGTTTAACCAGCCAGGAAAAAAAATAAGTTACAAAGTGAATTATTTAGTTTGGCTTCTAGCATGCCCAGGAAAATAGTAGTCATGTGTCAACTTATTCTAATATGGATCTTTGCTATTTTAGGAATGACTGGATCCAAGTAGGGTTTTGTTATCCTAAAGGGACGACATTTTCCATTCTCTCAGACATCCATAATCGTCTTTTGAAGAAAACATACAAAACTGGAACCTTTTATAGAACCTTTCAGATGGAGAAACTGGAGCACAGACATCCCAGCAAAGGATATTACTACTGGGATGAGGACACTGGGTAAGGAAACAGGCCTTGCTGATTTGGACATTGATATGAGAAAGCTGTTGGAATCATGAAATGTTTAGTTTATGCCATTAAACTAAAAAAAAAAAAAAAATCAAAAAAAAAAAAAAAAAAAAGGCAGAGATTCCTTCTGAGAATGTTCTCAGCATTTAATTTTCCTGAGACTCCCACAGCTGCCAATCATTCATAGGCTCTGCTGCACTGCCAATTACTCGGGAAATGCTATGCCAAATGAATACAAATAAGGAAAAAAACAAAAGCAAAGTGCAGATCATGGAGCATGAAGTTGAAGTGGAGGCACACCCAGCCCTTTTTGTTTTGAACAGCACCATTTTTAAGCAGCAAGGCAGGAATCTACAGAACTGTGAGAGTTAAGTCTGTTAGCTTTCTCTGAAGAATTAAAATAAGGGGAAAAAAAGTTCTAAAATACAAGGCAGGTATCTGTGTAAATGTACTGTGATGCAAAAGAGCTCTAACAGGAGTTCAGTGTTGTCTAATCTCCCTGTCTCAAGTTGCCTGACCTTCCCAAACATTCCTGAGATGTGTGCTCCTGCACTTGCTGCGTTAAGCAGCACAAATAACTGGCATCAGCACTAGGGATTTGCAACACACGTTACTGCAAGGTGTAGTACTGCAAGAAACAGTCCTCTGAGACCAGGACTAAGTCATTTGGTCTGAGTGGAACACTCAGGGATGTTCACTTTTTTCCCCTACCTGCAGACTGCTGTTTCTGAAACTTAAAGCTCAAAACGAGAAGGAGAAATTTGCTTTCTGCTCTGTCAAAGGCTGTGAACGAATAAGAATCAAAGCTGTGATTCCAAAGACCGCTGGTGTCAGTGACTGTGAAGCCATGGCCTATCCCAAATACATCGAGACGCCGATTGTAGAAGTCCCAATGCCTAAGAAGCTCTCTAGTGCACAACTGGTAAAGTCGTTGATTTATTTTAGTGGCATTATTGTCCTTTAAGTCTGTGGTTCTGGTACACGCTGTTCCCCTAGTCACAGAAAGACTTTGTAACAGATTCAGTATCCTCTGTGCCCAATTTTCTGAAACAGTCCAGGCACGTAAAACAATGTGAAACAGATCCTTGCAAGTGCAGAAAGCAGAGGTCCTCAAGAGACAGACCTGACCAAGATTTCAGTTGAAGCTAAATACTTAGTCTTTCAGGGCTGTTGTGAAGTGTTGAGTTTAGAAGTGCAGGGTCAAGAGTGATGAGCTGAAGGACATGTTGGTCCAGGGAGTCTGTATCTGCACAGACACAAGGCCCCTTACCTGACCTCCAGCTCCTGCAGGCTGTAAGAACAGCAGTGTCAGACAGGAGACTGCATAGCTGGGTGTATCACTCTTAGCAAGGATTTTGCACAGCACTTTTTCTCCTGGATCTAATCTATTCTGGTTCTAGGGAAGAAAAGGAAATTTTTGTTGTTGTTGTTTGCTTGCTTACTTGTTTGCCTCCTTTGCATCACCCCTGATGCAGGAATGCAGAGAAAAGCCTCAGTGAAGTATGTCAACTGTAGCCTCACTCAAGCTTTGCCATTCTGTGAAACAATTTAAATGTTGACAGGCTAACCAGAGAGGTTACCATTGTGCCCAGTCTCATTAGCAGTGCAATCTGGCAAGTCACAACTTATTAGGTAGCTTTCTTGCTGATAGAATTTCTAGGTTTAAAGACTGACAGAGTACCCCCTCAGGTAATGGACAGCCTCACTAGAAACCATCTTCTCTTCTTTTTTTTTCTTTTTTTTTTTTATAAACAGAAAGCTAAGGACCACTTACTAGAAGTGAAAATAGAAACTTATAAGAAACAATACTTCCACCTAAAGGATGACTTTGCACACATTGAGGTAAGAAAAGCCTCTCAGTAAACTATGTAAGATGTATGAGACAATATCCATTATTATGGAAAACTTACAAAGTTACCCTGGATGATTAGCTTTGAGTCTCTTTTGCTTTGTATTTTGCAAAAAATATGGCTATAACTTCACCGTACTAGCAAAAACACAGCACAGTTTGACTTCAGAGAGCTGGAATTCTGCCCTTTCCTATAAAGCATAGTCCAGTGTTATTCAACACTGTTATTGCTTCTTATAGTTGATTGTTTTGTATTTGTATTGCTTTGACAGACCAAGCTTATTTTTCCTCCTGCACAGGTTGATGGTATTAGGTTTTTCCTAACCGAGGAAGGTATTCAACTGATTGTGATTGATGGATATCATGGAAAAGTTGTTGATCGAGTAACCTTCAAGAACTCAATTCTGCAAGGAATTCCAGCACAAATAGAAAATTATGTCAACAGCATCGAAGATCAGTGAGTAAATAATCTAGGGTTTCTAACACATAATACACAAGAAAGCTGTGCAAAACTCATCTTTTTCCAGATTTAAGTCACTATGGGCCAGGCTGAGTGGGAGAAGAATGTGGTTTGTACCTGCTAACTGCAGTAGTGTCCAAGGGTGACCAGACCATGCAGGCAGTGTAAGAATGCACAGTGTGTGATTTAGGAACTGATCAAGCCCTGGATAAACTGCAGGTCTACGTTTGATTAATAAACTGTAGATCTATATTTATGTAGTGGATTACAGATAAAGTGCAGGCTTAAATTCCTGAATAAACTCATGGCATTTATCAGTTTCCAGTGTACAGATGTGCACAGTTTACATTTTTCTACTGCCTGCACACGCTCTCAAATCTCCAAAGATTCCACTAATAAAGTACATGTTCTTTACACATGTTTCTTGCCAAGAATAAAGGACTTTGTGCTTTTTATTTTTAAGTTTGGGGAGCCAGTTTTGGAAGTGGGTGGTAAGTAGCCAACACATGTTCCTGCATCCTGGAGGACAGCAGGTTCATTTGCTGGAATAATATTGGAAACAATCTCAGGATTCCTTTAACTGAAGGGGCTGTTCACTTCTCAGATTGGTTTGCACTACTGGGAAATGAATATATTTCATTGTTATTAGATCTGTTCTGACTTAAAATCTGGTGCCTAACATTCAATGCAAGTATGATCACTGTTGATGAATCATCTAAAGTAACTGTGGGCAGACTGACAGAATATTGTTTTAGGATTTATTGTGGAAACTTGGAAGAAGTTTCAGCAGGGCTTCACAAAGGTGGATACAGCTGTCTTTCTACTGTCTTATGTAATTCTAAGGGTTGCAAAAATACAAGTCAAGTACAGAAGAGCACGGGAGTTGCTTCTTTTTCTTTCATAAGAATATAATAGGATGTTTCAAAGAACTCCATCAGCCTCCTTTGCAAGAATGTCAGCCTCAAGTCTGGCTGAATCCAGCTGCCTGTGTTCTTTCTCCCTTTAAATCACTTAAAAGTGCTGGAGTGCTTTAACAGTTCCTCTCTGTTGGTGAAACAGCCTCTGTGGCTTCTCGGATGCAGGATAGGGACAGGTCTTTATTGCATGAGAGTAGCACAGAGATCCTTAAATCAGTTGATAGTCTCAAGAGAAAAGTGACTGAATATCCACAGTGCTGAGTGTGGGAAGGTGCATGAATGTAGCACCCAAGCATCCTTAAACAGTGCTTATATCAAAACTGAAAAGCAGGCATCTCTAATCCCCCTGCTGCACGCAGGGGTCACACAGAAAGGAGCATTTCCTAAGCAGGCTGTGTGGCCTAATGGCCAGGACACTCAGCTAGGAACAAAGGGAGGAAAAGAACTGGCCTTTGAGTGCTGGTTTTAGGAAGATGTCTCGTTTGAGTGTCCAATGTAAAAAGAAGTCTAGGTTTAAATGCAAGATGTGATAAGGCTTTGAGAGGGAAGCTTGAATCATAATTAGACTTCAGGTGTATTTAAGTCTGTCATAATCCTTGTAAAGAACCTGTAAGAAGGACCTAGAGCTTTTTTTGGATCTGAGCCTGATGATTGTCTCTTTGGATTAGTTTTGGAACTGGATTAGGATTAGGACTGGAACTGGATCAAGCATGATCTGTACCTCTGAGATCTCACTCAGTTGTGTCTGTTTGCAAGGGTTAAAACTCCAGATCATTCTCCTTTCATCAAAAGCTTATCCAACCCTTCCCCTGTAGGCCTATTCAATCTGGCAAGTATTTCAGCTACAGCCATGAAAGAGCTGTCATTCCTTTATCCAGGAAAGGCAAAAATTGGGAGAAATAGTGTTGCTCGGAGTCAGATACCACACAGCTGGAGGGTCTGCAAGCCAGGAGCTGCTTGTCACCTCTGTTCCCCTTCATGATCCAGATGAACTGCATGGAGGGATGGGGCTAGTGGAGAGGAAAGGGCTCCACCACCCAGACAGCTCTGCATGCCTCTCATGTAGAGATTGCTAGAGCAGCAACTTTAAAATAGGTTTATGGATCTGGAGATATGGAAAGAGATGTTTCTAGCAATGACAAGCCTCTCATTTCATTTGAGAAACTCTCTGTAAGCCAAATTGCATTTTCAAAAATGAATCCACTTTTCTGTTGAATTTCCCTGGGTTAATGCAACAAAACAGCTGGCAAAATTATTTTAAATTTCCAAGGTGAGAAAGGCTTAACAGAAAGTAATGATTTTAGTGAAGTGAAAGAAAAGGAGGTGAATCAGCATTCACAAAGCAGTTAAAACCAGACTGCCAGCTCCATCCATTCTTGTCAGAACTGAAGTATTCTAACACCTCAGTTTATTTTAGGAAAAACTCCTAGTGACTCTCAGTTCTTTTGCCACCATCCGTTGCTGGTTTTCCCTGAGCAGTTCCAGATCCAGCTGAGGTGTTAGGATGTAACTACCGCACTTTGTAGCTCAGCGCTTGATCTCCGCAGGAGCTGTCGTCTAATTAATTTCGTGATTTGGGGCCACTGTGATATAGGAAAGCAGAACCAGCAAGGCTTTTATTTTGCAGAATTGACATCCTAGTCCCTGGCAGTGTCACTCATGGCAGCCCTGCAAGATGGAATGAAAGGATGTCATCTAGGCAAATGTTTTCCCAATCACTCTGCAATGCTGCTCTAATTAGGAGCTGAGCAAGAGTGACATCCCTGCCTCACTGAGCTTAACAGCAAAACTTCTGCTGGACTCACTGAAGCATCTTCCTTGCTTGACACACTTCTAGACAACTAGGGGAGGTGCTGGGGAATCTGGTAGGAAATAGTGGGGTTAACTTCATTCAGTGGCCTGGGCCTCTCTGAACAGTTCTCGCTCTGTGATTATCCCTTCATGATTACTGGTTTTTGTTTTGTTTTTCACCACCTTTGGAATTCGGCTGCTAGGTTTTACCCAAAGATTTATAGATTTGCACCGCATTAATTACCATTTCATGTTTGTAAAGAATCCCAAGAAGTTTTGAGCTGAAATACACTGCATGCAAGTCAGGCAGTAATGATAATAATATTAATAGTGATATGCTTTCCAAGCAAAAGAATGTGAAAAACGATGAAAAGTGTCAGGCCAGCAAAAATCTCAAGGAAGTGAATTTCTTTAGCATTTATCCTGCTAATGATATAAGAACAAAAGTTATTTGGGGTGTTGCTGAGAGCATCCCAGAAAGAGCTTGTTTCTTTCTAAGCAGAGCAGGAAGGATCTGCTGGTTGGAATCACTTAAACCACTCTAGAAACCTGTTAAGTAAAAAAATAGAAAGAAAAGGCAATTTCAGTCTGCTTCCTAATGGGTTTTGCATGATTGGAAAAGTGAACATATGACTAAATTCTTGGAAAGCCCTGACGAAAGCTGCTAAAGCAGAAAGCTGAAGTTCATGAGTCACACAGCCAGGAGTTACCAGGGATGTCTGGCAAGCGAGGAGCATTTCGTGTGTTTATAAATGACTCTGTTTCCTTCAGCTCTATAGTGCTGGTGACATCTAAAGGAAGATTCATCTCCAAAGGACCGTGGACTAAAGTACTGGAAAAACTTGGAGCAGAAGAAGATTTTAGGTTAAAAGGTAACCACTTTTTAAAAATACAAATTAAAAAAAAATAAAAAAGGACGTCTTTACCATAATCCTAGTAATGGGACCTCTTCATCCTGCTCCTAAACCCTGCTTGGTTTTTTTTTTTTTTTTTCTGTAAGCATGCACTCAAAACACCCTGGGAACAGTCATTTACTTATTTATTAAGGATGTATTCACTCCAGCTCTGCACAACAGCATTCATTTTAATACTGTAGACAGAAAAAAAAGCGTTCTGGCAATTGTTCTTAGAAGCAAAGAGTTCTTCTTGTTCTTTTGGATTTTCCAGACTTTTCAAATAAAAAGGCAGTTTAATAATAGAACTATTGGACTTCTCTCCCCCTAAATGCCTCAGACCAACAATTTTGATACTGTTTAAACCTATTTTTAGTGGCTCTCCCCTGAAACAAAATTCCAACTTGATGGTATAAAGTGTCTCTATTTCAAGCATCACATACTGCACTAGAATATTGCTCTATTGCAGATGTTTCTCTGATCAATTCTAACTATGAACTTTTGGGCATGATATGTGTATGTTGTACTAGCTAATGCCTTTCCCAAGCATGGAAGGGTTCTGAGCGTAAAGATCATGCAAATAATGATAGTATCAGTAGACAGCTGAAACTGTCTGCTCTGTAGGGTTTTTCCTTGTCTCTCCCTTTTCTAATAAGTATCACAGAGAGGCTGGTAATTATGGGAAACGTGCCTCAAACAAATACAGTTAGAATTGCACTTCAGCAGGGAAGTTTTTAATGGACAATACATAATGGGCCATTAGTCTTACAAAGACTTATGTGTCCAGGTCCTCCCACATCGGTCCACCCGAGTGGGTCTATGGGTGCACTTCTGCTTACTGGAGCCGTGAGGCCCTCCTAATGTATGTGCTCTCATTTGCAGAAAAAATGGCTTTTGTTGGATTCAAAGGCAGCTTCCGCCCAGTCTGGGTGAAAATGGTCACGGACGAGGATTCAGCAAAGATCTACCAAGCACTACCAATTCCTGTGGTGAAGAAAATGAAATTATGAGCACACACTGCTTTGCCTTCTGGCTACCAGCACTGCCCCGATAGATGGACTACTGACTGCTCACAACAGGCACATGGCCAGAGTGCTCCAGAAATGTAGCATTTTGTTGTTGTTGTTTTCAAAACAAAGTCTTACTGTAAGTAGCTAGAGCGGCCACGTGTGACAGAAAAGCATTCCCCTGTGACCAGCCTATGTTCTGTGATCATCAGCTGCTGTCCTGCTGATTTGCTCAGTGATACCATGTTGACTGACTCTTGTCTTACAAAACAAGGTTTGCCCCTCTGTTTTTACAAGGTGCTGCTTTTTCAGCACTCCTGTGACAGGCTGATTTATGTGCTGCCTCTCAAAGGTTGAGTTCTAGATCTCAAGGCCATTAAGGATTATTGTTTTTCCCAGCCTCTGAATTGTCATAACAATCTTTTTCCATAGTGTTACTAGCTGCTCACATAAGCACAGAATGCCAATTCAAAGGCTGGCTGAAAATAGAAGATAAAAAGAGTATATTTGAATGATTACCCAGATGCTGGGAAACTTGGCTGCACAGTAAGAATTTACCCTAAGGCCTCAAAGATCTTCCATGAAGCTCCTCGAGGTCTGTCTGCGTTGTACATGCTAACTCACGGCACGCAGTTGGGGAAGAAATGACAGAGGAGCAAATCAAGTGCACCAGTGGGGATTGATGAGACCACAGCATTCTGCCTGCTTCGAAAAGAACGGTTCTCCCATGGGCTGTGTTTTATTTTTTGGGTTTTTTTTTAACAGTGTTTTTTCAGGTAGGGGTTTTCCTTAGACAAGCAGCTGTAGGCTAACAGGAAAGAACTGTCAAAAAGCACATTTTCCTCACCCTTTCCCATGTAGTCCCTCCCTACAACAACATTCAGGACCAAACTGGAGGGTTTATAGTCACCAGCCAAAGAGAGGATCCTGTCCACCTCTCCAGTTTACAACTGGGAGTACTGGGCTCCAGCTTGTCCTGCTGCAGGGTGGTTATTCCACCTTTCCAGGCAGGCCAGAGGGA
>JAVCKT010001023.1:0-33612 GCA_032273925.1 Rhynchotus rufescens | reverse complement strand
GCAGCCCTGTGCCACGTGCTCTAGGTGACCCTGCGTGAGCAGGGGGGTTGGACTAGATGACCTCTGAGGTCCCTTCCCACCTTAAGCATTCTATGATTCTATGATTCTATGTGGAAATTCTGACCTTGGTTGACTTGCACATGTAGTTCTTGGTTCATGCACAAATGAAATCTAGCACATAGCCCAACTCTATCCCTGCATCTCACCTTGGACACAGTATTTTGGCAAGGTCAACCATAGCTTAGTTTCAGCTCATTCGTACATCAAAGCTGCTCTTGAAAACAAACCTATCAGGGAGGAACTGCTTGTGCTGTGGTCACTAGGGATGACTAGAAAATAAAGACTTTTTTTTTTTGCCAACAGTGTGAACATGGAAATTTAGTTTTGTGCTGAAATGAAAAGCAAAGATCTTTGAAGATTTTTCATAAAGGGATGTGACCTGGTCACTGAAGGAAAGCTCACAGAGCACTGACTGAGAGCAGGTACCTGGGGTATATTCAGCTTTCTTGGCTGCATGGAGAGACTGAACCCGGGTGCCAAGTTGTAAGTATCCCATGGGAACGCATCTGTTGTCTGAGGCCATGGCAAAGAGATGCCCTTGGAAGGTTAGTTAGACCATACGGGAACTTACCAAAAGAACAAGAGAAGACATCAGTTTGCGCCTCCTTCTCATAGCTATATGTAGATAAAACCAGTCAGGGAGAAACTGTACATTTTTCTATATTTGGCCTAGTCAGAAATTATTTTGCCTTAATAGCAAATGTTACTATTAGACCACATCTATAATTTGCATGAAAGAAATGAGAGAAAACAAAAGCTACTATCTCTGGTATAGAACAGTTCTCTTCTCCCTGAAGAAGAGAAGAAGCATTTCTCCAGTACAGGGCTATTTTTTACCAAGAAAGCCAGTAAATTCCACAGCCAAAAGCAAATATGCAGCCTCACTCAGTGATACATATGCAAGAGGTGCATGGAGAGCCGAGCTCCAACTGTGAGAAAGCAGGATCACACCCGCTGTTCGAATCACAGAAACGGATCAGTAACGGCAGTGATTGAGAGGGTCATGTACCCTACAGGGGAGCAATTACATAATGAGTATCTTAAATATTTTACTTCAGCTGAGCAGCTTCAATTTATACTGGCAGAGAAGCTGCCCTTTGCACTTGGAGCAATACCCGAAGTGTGGGCTCTCCTGGAGTCGGTGACCAGATTTGCACGTCTCCCAGATTAGAATTTCTTGACAGAGACAAGAAAGATCTTGTAGTAGAGAACATTCTAGGCATGCAAACAAGATTTGAGGTAAAACACACTCATGTCCCATTATGCTTAACTCAGGATGGCACAGATCTCACCAAAAATATGCATGAAAGGCTGTGTTTATATCTGCATTCACAAGCACTAATTTGAATTAACATAAGCAGAGAAGGAAAAACAAGCTTCCTAAACCATGGACTTCTCTATTTAGCTTGGTTGCTTTGCAGCAGTGGGAACTCTATACATTCCAGATGAACATGAGCAGTGTGAAGCTGACTATCAGTGCAAGTAATGGGAGAAGCTCTTCGATGAAGTGTAATTTGAAACACTATGCTGAATCTGGGCAAAAGAAAAAAAAAGCAAGGATCACAAGCAACGCATGCAGTTCTTCAGCTGCTGGGTGGAGTGCTCTGTGATAACCACTTCTGCTGCACATTCTGAAATATATTTGTCCAAATGATTACTTAAATGGTAAATTTATCCACATGACCCAACATTATTATATGCTCAGATCCATAGTACTATCATGAAAAATGCTCTAAGCCTAAACTTCAAAGCTTAAGTTATATCATTCACACATTTCGTAAGAAACTGTAGACTAACAGTCTCCTGATCAGGACTGCAGAAAAAATAATTCACTACAGCTTTCTGGCTGAAGTTGTTGCTATGCATCTTTAAGGCACCGATAGATAACTGGGAAAAAATGCTATTATGAAGGGAAGTGAAAGCAGCCATTTACCATCTTACATGAAAGACAGACTACCAGTTAACTGTTTCAAAAATCTCAAATTAGGACTGGATGTGGAGTCCATCAAAGCACTTTAATACCATGAGTAAAAAGTCCCATCTCCGAGCAGCTTGGTCCACAAGAAACAGAGTGGGGAAAAGGAGAGAAAACAGCCTGTGCTGCCTGGCGTAAGCAGCATGTCACGGAGCCAAGAAAAATGCTGAACATGCCTCAACCTCTCAGCTTGTGGACAAAGCCAGGGGGACTTGGGACCTGCTTCTAGTTTAGCAGGTTGTTACGTGAGGAGCCTTGGAGACCTGGTCTGTCCCGGGGCTGCGAGCCCTTTGTGGGCTCAGGAAGCTCCCAAGCTCTTCTACAGGCTCCGTGTTGGCCCTGACCCGGCTCCATCCCACCAGCCACCAGGGACCAGCACCCAGGATGCTGGAAACCCAGCTGCGCGTGGACAAGAAGGCAGTGAGCACTGTGAGGTCCCAACGAAACGACTCAGGGAGCCCTTTCATTCGGCCAATGCACCATTTTCTGCTGATTAATTTTTCCATCGGAAAAGATTCTGACAAGCTGCTCTTTCCCTCAGACCAAATCACAGTAATGAAAGCTTATAAAGTAGCCACTCATTCAATCAAAACTTATTACTCAAAGTGTAGTCCTATTTTTTTCCCCCCTCTTCTCAACATTAAGCATCCATATTCAATGCCTGTTATTATGGGAATTGTTCTGAAATGAAAACACAAATCGGCCCAACATGAGCGCGTTCCCAGCAGCAGCGTCCGAGGGGCCACGTTCCGGGTGCCTCCTGCAGCTCTTATCTGCAGTGCCCATTTGGATGCTGCAGTTAACGCTGCACTTAAGGGCTTTCCGATGAAAAAAAGCCCGCTGGCCTGAAGACATTTAGCACTCCAGAGAGCTCCCTTGCAGTTTATTGTGTCCATAAGGAATCTCATCCTCTTTATCATAAAAAATATACAGTCATCTAATGTGGCGTGAAAGATCCCTGCTTGGGCCGGGTTTAGTCAGGCTTGATTCTGTCAAACAAAAGCTTGAATAGCTGGAATTTACAATGTGCCATACAGTGGAGCAAAACAGTAATACAATGTGCTGAATAAATACGTGAAATTTGTTACCTGACAGCCCTACTGATGAATAACCAGGAGTTAAATTCACCCCTGCACTGCAATACAAGCAGCAACGCTTCCAATTTTGTTGCAGATGGGAGCGCTGAAAGTGGCTTTCTCCCTAGGTGCTTAACAAAAGCCTGTGTGTATGCGGGAGGCCCGGATACTGCGCTCTCAATTTCCCCTTGAACTACTGGGCTGGAAATGAGTCGGCTCCCTCAGGTAGCCGAGAGAAGAGACAGAAGAACTGACACCTGGCACGTTGTGGGTACCTCTGCTACTCTGCCTGTATGTCCACGTGCTCCCCAACTCACTCCTACCAACAGCGGTCTAATTACCATGGCTGTCTGCAGTCACAAGGATTTCTTTAACCCAGCTCAGAAGGGTTAAATAATAAATAAGCAGCAAAGAGAAGCTGGGAGCAGCAAATCTTCTACCCAGCTTCGTAGTGAACATCATGTCTGATTACCACAAATTAAATAATGAGAAAACAGCCATGGCAACATGGGACTCCCCACCCAAAGCCAGATGCTGCCTGGGTCTTACTGCAGTGCTGCAGACTGCAGTGAGATCTGCAACACACCAAGGCCTCTGGCCTCTGCCTACGAGTCAGTTTATGTCTATGATTGAGGATGATCCTTGGCCTAGAGCAAGCAACTCCTGACCTGAGTAGAAGTGCCAAACCAACGTCATTCTTTGAAATGTTCTTGATTTCACAATTATGCTTAGCAATTATATCTTAAGGTATATCTAAAGCAAAAGAAATGATTAAGTCCACTGAAGTTGCTCATACTGACCATGCATCAGTTTCCCTCAAATGCTTCTGTTCCCCTGACTTCCTTTAAGCAAAAGGGTAGAAGTGACCAAAACTGTTCAGTCTCTGTAGTTTGACAATTAACTTTCCTCCAAGAGTTTGGCAATTAAAAGAGCCAGTGGAAGAACACTAAAAAGGCTAATTAGTTCAGGCACCACCACTTTCACTTTGCTTTGACAATAGGGTGCTTTTAACAGGTGAAGAGTTCAAGAAATACATTTCTAGTTCTAAAGAGAACAGAAACACTTACATAAATTATTGTTGTAATTTTTACATTGCTATAATCAGCCATAAATAAAAGATTGACTCTCTGAGACCCTAATTAAGCTCTTTGTGATAATGCTAATGAAGAAAGCAAATATTAACTTTGCATTTTTATTCTAATTAAGAAACTGTCTTTCAAGAAGACATGAACCTGGGCATTTGTTTCTGAATGTCAACCACTCCGAGCTGCCTGGGATTTTATCCCCATCACTAACCTACCTTGTAGCTACCACTACCACCACGGGCAACAAAAAGAGTGAAGTTAAAAAAATAAAGTGTGAAAGTTCAGCCCTCTCTGAGGCCACTGCTACGGTGACATACATCAGTGTAATAAAAATGCCATCTTTCTCTGACTGTAAGTTCCTTCAGAACAGTTTTTATGTCTTTTTGTTGTGCATCTCACACAGTATATGCTGGCTGCTGAACCATAACAAAAAGCATCCGTATTTATCTGTATTTACATGCTTTGCTGCCTTGCTGTATGACAAATCAATGTTTCAACATATATTTTGTGCATATATATTTATATGCAAGCGCTCTTACCTTTGTAGAGTTTCTTAAATTTACAAAGTTACATGAACTTTGGAGTGATGAAATAATGAACATCTCCCTGCTTCGAGCACAGCACTGAATATAGACGGTCCCTAGCAATCAATACCCAGCCACGTTGAAGTAATATTTAGTTTGCTCATAAACAAGAAAGAACATCAGTCATGAAAGAAAATAAACACTCTGGGTCAGATTCATCCTTCATGTAATTCTATTGCCCTCACTCGAGAGACACTGGAGGTAAATATGATACATTATTTCTGAGGATTGGGTTTGCTTTGTTTCTTCTCTTCCCTCGTCTGCTTCTAGCCAGCAAGCTGCAGTTTGGGCTAAAAAAGCAATCCCCCAACAAGAAGATAGAGCTTCCCTTCCATCCACAACTAGGGAACTACTTGACCCCAAACAAGTAAAAAACAGGAAGCAAGGGCTCAAAATATCACAAGATCAGCTTGAAAATCATGAGATATTCTTCTGCAGTTTGTTGTTTCAAAGTTTTGAAAATAGTTATGTCAACTTTCTAAGCTTTCCTTTACCATTCTTTTTCCAAGAGCAAATAGAGAATTTGACTGTTATTAAACTGAGATTTAAGTAGTTGCTTGACAATTATGTAACCTGTGAGAAATCATTTCCCTGTACTCACACGAGTATGGTAGCGCACACAGAAACTTGCGGACGGGGGAAGCAAGCACAGCTGAACAAGAGCTCTGATGACTGCAGGCAACGGGGCACTGGAGAACACCTAGAGATCACCTAGACCTACAGAACCACTGCAGGCCTTTAAGTTAGAACAGGTCACGTTTCAGTGTCAGATGCCTAGCTGAAAAAAATCATAAGGATTTAACATAAGCACTGCTTTAGTAAAGGGCCAGAAGAGAATTATTTCTGAACCATCCCAAAGCTAACATGAAATATATTTATAACATGGTTGCCATTTTAAGTGACTGCACCATTAATGGCTTCAAAGTGATGTTACTGCGCTTGTCTTGACTTGATATCATTTCTCCTATACACAGAAGAATGATGCTTTAGAAAAACGATTGTGATCAAAATGTGTCTGTGTGAATGAATACTTACTGAGCTTGAAGTGTGAGCTCTTTAACTTAACCCTCCACAGTTGAAGATTAGTTGGCAAGATACTGTATCGACCTCCCTACCCATAATCACCTCGTGGAGCAGTTAGATCAATGTTGGAGGCTTTATGTTCCCCGGGAGAGCCTATTGATCAAATTCATGTGTTCTTTATCAGTACACTGTTTTTAAAAAATTATATCTAAAGGAAAAGAAAGAAGAGCCAAGAGAATGCCATTCTATACAAAAGCCTTTAAGAGGGTCTCCAGATTTAAAGTTACATTAAAGAATCTCATTTTGTGCGCAAAGATCTTGCTTTGCATTAAGACCCTTGTAAACTTCAAAGACATGAGGAAATCTCTTCAAAGAGCACAAGATTTAGGCGTTTTAAATATTCTTTTTAATCTCATCCTATCCCTTATAATCTCTTGCCATCAGGCAGAAAAATCCAATGCTTACAGAATATCTGCTGTAGAGGTCCTCACAGAGAGCACCAGCATCAAGCAGTTAATGTTGAATATAATCATTCTTAAAGATGACAGGTAAGTTCATCAGCAATTGCAACAAGGGAAGAGATGATGCAGCAGCACAATTGTTTAGCCACGAAGAACGTATAGAAATGCTCCGCATATGGCAGTTACTAAGGCCCTGGTACCTCCTCCTGCCTCACACACTCCCATGTCATCTGTACCTGCTGCCCCACGTCAGGGCAGGACTCACCTTGGGAGGGTTCAGCTTCAGTCCAGCGTCCAAGTTCTGGCACTACCTACTTCAAATGCTGGTTTTAGAACAGTATATAAGTATGTTTGTATTCACATAATTAAAAAAAAAGTTTTGCATATAAACTTCCCATGAAGGAGATGCTTGTGCACTGCCTGTCAACCATCAACCTTGTTATTTCAATAATTTAATAGCACACTTCAGATGTTATGTTTTTATATTCTAATTAAGTAGTACACAGTTGCTAATTGCTAAGTATACGCTCCTGACTGCATTGCATTTCACACTGCTGCCATGAATCGTTTTTCTGACTTCCTGACACACCTCTGTGATTTGGTCAAAGGTAATAAGCAAACACGGAGTGAGATACATTGACAATTGCTCTTTACGCCTTCCTGATAATACAGTAGACTATGCAGAGCTGCAAAGAGTTGATAAAATTGCACACACTTTACTTATTGCTCCATTATTCTTTGCTAATTGAGCCACATAGTTTAGTCAAGTGTTTACAAGCTTTGCTAACAGACTCGCATACAAATTCTGTTCAGTATGTTATGCTAAAGAGAATGTTTACTACCTGCTGAGCTGTCATGATAGATAACAGTTTTGAAGCTGTTCTCCAGTCAATAAAAACTGACAGCAGTGAAACCCATCAAGTTGGGAGCTGATTTGCTTTCGCATTACTGATATAAGTGATCTAGATCAAGCAATATAACAATGAAGGGGGAAAGGGAAGGGGTGCCTGGTTTAACATCATTCAGCTCAATAGAAATTACCATGCTAAACCCCAAAATAGCATGATAATAGCATGCAATGAAAGAAAAATAATACTCTGCCCTTCTGGCTGGTACATGTGTTGAGCTAATGGGAGGCAGCAGAAGGTCACTGACTGCACTGCAGCTCCAGCAGTTGGGCAGAACTCTCCACCGGAGAGTTTAGACCTCCATGCACAGCTATTAAGTGTTGTCAATTGTGCAGTTTAATTGCTAAAATTAAATTAATAAAAAATTGCTAAAAACCTCTCAGCAAAAGAGATTTTTTTGTAAAAGTGAGGTGCAAAGCTCACAAGAGAGAACGTATAGTTCAAGCACATTCAAAACTGCATGCATGCAAAATGCAACCAGGGGAACTGGTGCAGAAGGTTGGGTGACGACACTTCACTTGCAGCGTCCTGGGGAGCTGCTTGCTCTGCATTCCTCTCCACAGCTCCCAGAGAGGTTACACTGTCATTCATTTCATGCACGAAACTTCCATCATCGAAGATCGTTCTGCACGCAAGGACAGAATATAGAAGCCTCCAGGGGTACCTACAGTGAGCAGCGGGGAAGAGAGCATGGCAAAAACATCTACGTTGGCCAGCAAAGCTCAATGGAATGGAGTATTGAAAAGGACAATTCAGTCAATAATAATAATGCGCCCGCTGTAGCGCCACAGAGAAGTTCAACAAGCCAAACATTGAAGTGAAATTCTCCTTTTACTAAGTCATAAAAATCTCCAACTTAATATGTCTTGATACGTCTGCCTTGGTGCTGAACACAGAGCAGAAGGGCCGTTTCACCAAGAAAGGAAGGTACAACACACACAGTCAGCAGGCAGGGGTATTTCTGTGCACACCAGCACCCCGTGGAACCATCATGGCACCCTCATGGGCCTAGAAGGTGCTTCTAGCACAGCTCCAAGCCTCCCCACAACTGCATGGCTCTTTCCTGTGGATTAGGGCTCTGGTTCGGTTCAGTTTAGAATGAGCTCATTTCAGCGCAAGCACTTTCAATAAAGCCAGTCTACAGTCTACATGAATCTGCATGTGCTTCACTCTGAGTTGTAGCTTTCTAAACCAAATGTATTACTTGCTTTAGCAATTACTCTTGGAGACCTACCCCGCCATCAATTAGCTCTCCATCCTCCCATCGGTTTAATTAGCATCCCCTCAGTGGAACAACAGAAAAATCTCCCTGCATGTAGAAGGAAGACTGCTTAAAATAAAGGCCAGTGTAGTTTTATTATGCTTTGTATCCAGGCATCCCATTTGAATCCATCACAGAGCTCAGAAATGCGTGGAGCGGCAGCCCTGGAAGCATTAATAACCCAAAGCTCCGTAGCAGAGGGCAACGACTATGTCTGAGCTTTAATGATGCGCTGTGTCAATCTACAGCACCGAGACATTAATTAGCCCGTCTTTTATACGAAGCACAAGCCTGGATTCTTTGTAAGGGACAACAGGTAGGCATTTTACAGAACAGCATTAAACTGCTTGGTGTATTTTTCTCTCCCGTTGAAAGAAAAATAATTTAAGCATTATTTTACAATTCAGTTGATAATTTCCTGCTGGTTATCAGATGCAAGAGTGACCATAGTATCTTCAGCCTGTTTTGAGGAAGACTGCAGCCAGGTAGAAGCACACACTGCGATGCCAGGCCATCAAGAAAAGAACATGCGGGGCCGGGATCATGTCCCTGCAAGGGCTGCATCACAGGAATCTTTCTGCAATCTTCGAAATCCTTCCGCAGCTAAAGCTAACACAGAGAATAAGCTCAAACACGCAGCCCGTGCCTGCAGGGGCCCAAACCCTGCTCACACTCATGACTGACTCGGTCCCCCACAAACTGGGCAGCAGCAAAGAAGTCACCTCACTTATTGTATTAGACTGTTTCCCACCATGTGAGTGGTCCGGGTCAGGCAATCTTTCCCCTCTAACGAGTAAGTGCTTGCTCTTATTTAATTCCCCATCATTCATAATTTGAGGGGGGGAAGGGAGAGAGAGACTGAGATCTTTGAAAGGGAACTGAGCAGTTTGTAAGACGCTGATAAAGCCAAAGAGCTTGCCCAGAGATGCTTTTTATGCATTTAATGCTCTGGAATATATTTTATGCTCTTACCCAGGATGGGCTATATATTAAGTTGAATCAGTTTTGGATACCTTGGGAGCCTATTTTTCTTAAAATCTACAACTCTCCAATACAGCATCATTTTTCTTAATCTTTAATCTCCTTTGCTTAGTATGAACACATTTTTTTCCCCTTAAAAGTGACAAATTACATTACATCACTTAGAGCTTTGTTCTACACCTGAGGATCAAGTGCCTGCCTCAAAATCTTGTGAGTTCCAGGAAAACATGTGCCCCAGCTTCCTTCCTAGATTTTAGACTAATATTCTATTTAGGTTCTATATTCTCACACACTCCTGTGCATCTCTAATATATGCATATATTCTACGTACTTGAAATTTATATTGTAAAAAGAATGTCTACATTTTAAAAACTGTTGTCAGTTCAAAGCTATGAAAAATCAAGATTTAGGTGCTTTTTTTTAGGCTTTTGGGTTTTTTTTTTTTGATTCCACTAATTCCATTTCCATCATTTATTCAAAACTCCAGCAAGTAAGAACTTTTCCTTCCTCCTCCAAGGAATAACTCTTACAAACATGTCACTGGTATTTGGCACAGAGCAGGCAGGAACATGGGCGCTGCTGACTGCCTCCCAGTCACTCACACAGCAACTATTTTGGTGACTAGTTTGGACAGGGCAGTCCTGGAAGCTGCAGCAGCCAGGAAAGCACATAGAGAAAAGAGGATATTCCCAGCTTCTGCTGGCTGCTTGGGTAACACTGTGTAACCACAAAGTATTTCAATACAAAGGAGGCATTTGTCAGCACGCTACGTATAAGATTTGTTGATGATGAACTTTTAATAAATTATTCATGTAATCTTTCTTATTTGTAGTAAGCAAAACATGTAGAAGTGATTACGTACTCATTTTGCTCTACTAATCAATCACATGCTGATGACTTAGGCAAATAATCTAGTTTCTAAAAGAGTATGTGGGGAGTTTGCCATGGGAACCATCCATCAAAGTTAGGGATGGGTGATTTTTGTAACTCACTCTTGCTAGTACACTTCCTATTGCATTAAACTTTAAAGAACTTGATGGTAATCCAAATTTTACTCCATGCATTTCTTCTTTTCATGCAGCCAGTCAGGTTGCAGAACATGCAATAAGGTGAGAAGCACAGGAAACAGAACACTCTCCCTATCATATCTATAGGATTTATATGTCAAGAGGATGCAGAGCTCCCTGCTGTGGCGCAGGCTGCCTGCTGGTGCCTTGGCCCTATCCCCACGCTGTTAGCAGCTGCTTTGAAGCAGGGGTCACTCAACAGGAGGGAGCAGGGAACAGACACTGAGAGATGCAAAACCCATTAGCAAGGTCTTGGAGCAGAGCACAGGCCACACTGATCTCCTGGGAGCTCCAATACTGGATCCCACTGAGTGGTCTTGTCCTTGAACAGCCTCAAGTGCTTCAGGGCCACCTTTTTTTCTGCAAGTGCCCTTAAATGGCCTTTCCGGGGTGGCCTCAGCTATTGCTGAAACATTGTCACCAGCCAAACAGCTTGTTGTTTGGACTCCACAGAAAGTGATGACTCAATTACAGTGAAATAATGCAGCATTATTCCCTTCATATATGCATAAATATTAGTTCTTAAAACTCAAAGGTAAATAGAGTTGATTTCTTTGGGTTTAGGTTTTTTTTTTTCTTTTTTTTTTATTCTGCCATAATATTTATATCCACTACCAGGCTGAAATAATGAAAATGTCAGGAAATATAAGGCACCGTGCGCCTGGATTACCAAGAGTCTAAAAATAATAATATACTAAATGCAATGCCCTTGTAATGGCTAAATATATTTTCTAATTTTCATGATGACTTGCCATTCTAAACATTGTATTTCAGCAGTTTATATTATTAAATCTGTCCTCTCCATCTTTTTAAGCAAGACTTACTGCAGTCACCGGAGCGACAGGCAATCTACTGCTATTTTCCCTTGTGTCCCCCTCTGTACCTAGGTGCCAAATACACTTCCATATTCCTATGTATATTGCAAATTTCTCTACAGTATAAGCATGAATCACCCTGCCTGGGTCACATAAAGTCATTTAGCAGTAGTAACAATAAAAAGAAGGCTACAAAGAGGGATATAGGACAGCGCGTGGACAAACTGGGAGCGAGCAGCGTGGCCACTCAGTGCGCTGTTCAGATCCTACCGGTTTCTCTTGTTTCTCACCCCAAATCAGCACCTGGAGTTCATCGTCATGGAGGAACAGCACTTTATAAGGTGAGACAGCTTTCTGATGAGCTACAAGCTGGTGAACACAGCAAGGCTCACCTGAAATCAGTGCAAGGTGTCCGGCTTTTCCACAGCCTAGGTGGAGGCTGAGGGCCATGAATGTCTCACAGCCTCAGGGGAGGCTGAGCCTCACAGAGCACCCTCCTCCTTGGAGCACCAGAACCAGTTCCATGCAGGACCACCATGTTCCACACTGACTCTTTGTCCTCTGCTGCTCAGGGTGCTGGAAGAAACCTCCTTGTTTTATATCAGATACATATAGTCATTAACTCCAAGACAGTGAATAACATCTTTCCACTTAGACTAATGAAGCTACAGCACTTCTCTCCAGTTGGAATACTCCAGAGACCAAACTAGCGGGATGCTGACATCTTCCACAGACTGTGGATGCTTTTCAGCTAGAAAAAAATGTGAATGATCAGTAATTTGAGAATGTTTGACCTGGAAGTCACTAGAACACATCAATACAGGACTCATCTGTGTAAGATGCACTAATTGCTTTATAGCCTTCAATCTGCTGCATGAGTGGCAGCATCACATAGGGAAGCTGCAAGGAAAACAAACACCAAACACGCCACTAAACCTCCAGCTTGCTTTTTTCCTCAGGAGAAGAATCATTAGCAGTAACCCTTCATCTCTCTGACCGCTCAAACAGCAGAAGCAGTATATTAAGAAACAAATTTTCCCATTTCTCTACACTTTCCACAGTCAATTGTATGAGAATAAAGTCACCAGGCAGAACAGTAACGTTTTATACTTTGTGCTTGCATCAATCATTACCTAAACGGGTCCAAAACTGGGAAATGCAGCCCTGACACTCCATAAGCTTCTAATGGCTTAACAGAAGATTTCACGCTCCTTGCCAGAAAAAGAAAGCAGGGAGAGGCATTTCCAAACTGAGCCCCGGTTGCAGACTCACAAAGTGAAGCTTGTACTCAAATATTTGCATATACTCATGTTTGCTAATATTAGGGTTTTAGAGTGGAAGTCAAATAAAAGAAACTGTGGTAACATAGGTCCCATCGAGTTCTTCTATAAACACAGAACTGTACTGAAACATCTAAATCATAATGCTATAACCAATGCTAAAGCATGGAAGTAAAACAGGAAAAACAAGTCTAGAGAGGCTTTTATTGTTCCCCAAGCTTGTGTAATTCTATGCAAAAATATATATTTATGGTTTGACTTTTTCAGCATGCTCCTATCAAGCAAGATATGGTATAAACAATTCTTTAATACTCTCCTGTATCTAACTGCAACATCTAATATAACAGCAAGCAACTGGAGAAATTAAAGATATATGACTAAGAAAATTTAGGACATTCCATCCCACCATGGTCACCAATGCAAAAAAAATACTCCCTAGGGCAATATTTACAGGTTAGGTTACACAACGTTATTCGGTTAGATACCATTAAAAACCTACATCATTATATTTAAGGGCTAAGATCTGAATCTGTTTGCATCCACAAATCCTAGCTGGCCAAAGTGTAAGTCTAGCTAACTTAGAGAAAGGAGTGATCTTTGCAGCTGACCTAGAGGGGTCTTAAAAGGAAAGCTAACCTCAAAAGTAAGCCCCTGAAAAGAGCCTCAGTAAAAACACTGGGTGTTTTTAATATTATTACATGCCTCCTGACAGTAACCTTTTGTTGCATGCAGCATTAGGGCCAGCTTGCTGTGCCCAAATGAAACCATCAGCAGTCAAGCCTCCATCAACCATCAATCAAGCGACTTCTTCTGAAGACACCGATGCTGACAGAGTTAGTTTGCCACAGGGGCACAGGTCTCAAGCCCAGGGTGACGCCATGACACATGTCACAGGTCCCCCAGGTCAAGCAGCCCCCTGCCAGGCAGCCAGGTCTGGAGAAATTCTCCACCTGGACATTTCTGCGGTCACAGGAGCAGCAAGGTAACCAGCGGCGACTGCTCAGCCTGCTACGATTGATACAGCAGGAATAAGGGAGGCCATTTCGGTAGCGCTCTCTATAGGGATTGCTGGGCCATTAACTTTCCCTGTATGACTTTTCTCCTCTTTCTACTACGCTTGTGTTGGCTGAGCTTTGTGCTGCGCTGATGGGCTGAGGGAATTACATTATGTACGCAGGAAAAAGAAAAAGGAAGGGAAGAAAGAACAGAAATAGGAGGTACAAAAACCATCTGTGTGATGGGAGGGTGGTGCTGCCGGGAGCTGCCCAGAGCAGCACGTCCCAAAACCCGCACATGTGTCTGTCAAGCCCAAGTCCAGGTCACTGCCAGCGCAGACACCACCTCGTTTCGGACACAAGGGCCTGCACAGCTACGGCTCCTCCTGGGGAGACATCTGTTCAGGATGACTTTGGGTCACTCTGGGGGAATGGCAGGTGCTTCATGGTTTTGCAGACTGGGGCTGTAGAACTGAAGCGGGAACCAGGGCCATGGGAAGACTTAAACTGCTCACTTAGGCTTTAAAGCTCTCTGCAGACTGCTAGCTATAGGGAAAAAAGAAGGCAAGCGTTGATACGCTGAAAGCACACCAGTAAAAACCTCCCGATCTTCATCTTAGCCCACAATTCAACATGACAGTTTCCCTGGGTTTATATTTCAGGATATTTGTAAGAAAGAAAAATAGATTGAAATCACCTCAAGTTTGACAGCCCAAGCATTCGTGTTTCCCTTTCGGTCTGCATGGCAGAACAGGCCGTGCTGCATTTGTATGCTTTAGATCAACCCAAGGGTAGTAAATAGGCTTCAGCAACAATCCCACAGCGTCTTTGATCCAAGAAGACAGAAGATTTAATTGAACAAGTCTCTCTACAGTAACACGGTGAGCGCAACTACCCTTTAACGCCTCAGGAAGACTGTAGAGAGGTGGAAGCAGCGGGCCGGGCTGGGCCAGGCTGCCTAGGCCCAGCGAACCTCCCTCCCCTCTCCTTGCGATTCTCCCCGAGCACCTTGGCTGGCTTCCCGAGCCCCAACTACTGCATCTGTTGTCACTGCTGTCACATTTCATCAGTCAGCGCGCACCTAACACATCCATCAAAAGGCCATAACTTGCAGACAAAAGAAAACAACCAAACAACAGCAACTTGCTAATAGGATCATAAGTTTTCTTCAATCACAGTAGGAAAAGGTGGGAACGAGGGAAATATCGAGCTGTCACTTAGAGACTCTCCATAACTGTCACGCAGCAGAATCAAGACATACAGCTCGGGAGGGAGATGTGAGGCAATATGTGCACCCCCGGCAGAGGGGAGCCAGTAAACCACATCCCCAGGCACAACCACACGTGGAATTGCCTTATTTTCATCCATCAAACTCTCTTCCTCACCAAAATATTGTTTTAAGCCTGACGCAGGCTGTTGAAGGGAACCGTCACCATCAGGATTATGGATTTTCCCGGGTCAGATGGGCCTGCCTGGCTGCAAGCACTTGCCTGCTGTCCGAGACGAGGCTGCTGAGGCAGCGGCTGCGGCGACAGCGGCGCCGGACTCGGCAAAGCTGCTGGCCACGACAGGGGGCCTTCAAAGCAACTTGGGAGGTCTGCCAGGTTGAGCTCGGGCCTAGACAAACAGCATTTCTCTTCCATCAATTCTGGTCCTGCTCTCTGAGCTGCTGGGAGGCAGCACAGAGTCATTTGCACCAGGTAGGTGACACTCCTTGTTAGGAACATCTTTTCCTCTCGCTCTGTGAAACTCCATCTTATGGATCTCTGGGAGCCCTGTGCTCTTGACACACACTGAGTAACAACCCAAGCATTCCTGCAAGTGCTGGTTGAAATCACCATGGCAGGGGGTGGTTAATCCCGGGGACCAGGACAGTCACTGGAGGTGCTGCTGTAACTCAGCTTTGCACCATATAGAAACAGGGCCACCCAGACGAGGTAAAGCACAGCCCACCTTTGGGGATCAATATCGTTCAGACACGACAGAAAGGAAAAACTAACTGCCCAAATATCTTCATTATGCCACTGAAAGCCAGTGGAAATAATGAGTCATTGCAATCTGGCAGGGAGCAGTATCTGCCTCCCATCCAAGCATTATGGATCTTGGACAAATTTACATTAATTGCCAGGACATGTTTTTGGAATGTGACTCTTATTGTAAGTCAGTTTCATTTACCAGCTATGAAAGGAATTGTCTTCTGATTTACCTCAACCGTTTGCACTGTCAGTTTAAGTTACGACTGTACTAGTTATGATCGGAAAAAATGATTCCAACTGTGCTCTAAAATAAATAAGATAGTTTTCCACTGTGCTATCGAATGTTTTGCTGGTATAGGAACATGAACCTGAGATGAAGATGTAAATTTGTATTCACATTTTCAAGAGGCAATATATTCAGAGCTCAGAGAAATGCTCTGGGTTGCTTTCAATTCTCATCATTCTAAACTACAGCGACAGGGTGCAGCTTGGCAAAAAAATAATAAAAAAAGGAAATAAAAAGATAAAAAACACACTTCATGTTGTCTCAGCAATGAGATGAAATACGACTGGGTTTACCTTCAGTAAAAAAAAAAAAAGTATTTTCGAAGTTTCTTTCAGAGCTTCCAATCTTGTCACAATGTTCAAGAATTGTCAAACAGACCAAAGATCTCCACGAGAGGACCCAGTGCCCAGCGGTTATCTCAGGCATTCAAAGAAAGGGTAAGCACCACCTAGCACCTGCTTTCAATGTGTCCAACATTCCACTTTTTCCAGATCACAGCCAGAAATTGGCATGCATATGTTTTTCTAGCCCCTTCCCCTTCTTTTTAGCTGCTCAAGACTAGGTTCCTACAAAAGCAGAGCGATGCCAACGTCTTCAACAGCCACCGACAATTTATGCAGACCATCTCCCTCGCTCTCGAATCAGCAGGGCTTGTTCTCCCTCTGCTCTGAGCCACAAGGATTCACTTTAAAGCTCTGACTTCTTCAAGGAAATCAAAAGAGAGAGAGCCTGAAAGTACCTGGTTTGCTCAAACCACAAATCACTCAGGAAAACTCCATCGCAGCCAATCGATTTATCTTAAACAAGGTGACTTGAAAGGAAGCAGGGTGAAGGGGAAGGTCTGAATTTAAGACCTAAATTTCTTCTGAGAAAGCCTATATTTGGTTCATCTTGTTCAGGTCCCTGTACCTGAGGCAACACTTGGATTTATGAATCTCCGAACAAATTTTATGTATGTGTCTTATTGTTAATTAGCTTTGCCCTCAAGCTCTATTTAAAATTATGCGACAAAAGAAGAGAAGAAACTAATGTCAGCATATAATTTATTTTAATTTCTACATTTTTCTTGAAAAATGTCTGTAAAATTCCTACCAAGAACTTCTCTTAAAAAAATGGAATTATGCTTCTAGCCATTTTTAATCAATTTTTTTTTTTTTTGAGAAAAAAAGTAATCCAGCTGCAATTTTAAACCTCTTTCCTCTAACCACAAATCCATTCTCAGTAAGTCAACTGAGCAATAAAGCCGAAGCAATATTTAGTTACTGGGGAAATATGAGACCTTGCTCATAATGTTCCTCCCTGTCATTTTTGGGATAGCAAAATGATTTCATAGATTATTTTTCCCTTCTTTAACCCAAGACTGTCATACTTTTCTTCCAATTCACATGGCACTGCTTTATTTTTTCTCCTACAGAAAAGGAGATGTTCATTTTCCAAAAGCGCTTCCCTTTGCTTCCCATTTGGTTCTTCTGTACATGCATTTAACCTACATCAGGAAACACACTGAAGCACACTGAAAATTCTGTTCATATCTCACTGTATTTAAAGGCAATTTTAATGATGTGATGGACTGAAAAAATCATGTATATTTATATCCTTCAAGCTAACGGCTCTCAAATAAAGGGGAAGCATTTCCTAAGGGATCTGTTGTCTTTTTTCACCAGATTTCGCTCAAACTGATGCATCTGGAAACAACAGCTCTGCACCTACCTCACAGGGAAGCCATTAGTCCCTAGCCAGAACATCAGGACCTGCTGTCGAAAGGAGCACAAAGAAGTTGCTCTCATCCTACAGAGCAAACACCCCTAGCCTAGAGGTGAAAGGAGACAAGAGCTAACGCACAAGCAAGGTGAGATCCATCACCAGCTCCTAGCTGCAAGGTAAGATGAGCTTCAAAGTACGCAGCGTTACACTAAGCTCCACTGGCACTGTTGACAGGAACGATGGTGCTCCAGTTGTTCTGATAAAACTGTCAGAAAGAGCCTCAGCCTAGGGATGATCCAGCTCTCCTAATACGCTTGATACCCTCCTCCTCCTGAGCCCTGGACACGAGGCTTACGCAGAGCCTGTGGCTGTTCCTTCTCTGCAGGCAGAATAAAATAAATGATAATCAAGCTGGAAAGGAATGAAAAATTCCATGCCTATTTTTTGTCTTTTTGCCTCTGGCAAATAGTAAGTAATGTGGACTTTAAACACTGCTGCTGCTGTCTTTCCATCCACACATGATCAGCGTTTGAAATGAAAACCAAAGGCGCAGGCCCTTTGCACATACAGGAAGTGACCAGCAGAGGAGAGTGGCATTTTGAACAAGAAAACTTATGCAAAATAAATCCAAAAAGTGTCTGATTTGAAGGCTAGGGAACACAGACAGTACTGGAAGAACAGCTGCAAGCAGCTTGCAAGGGGTACAAGCGCTGGCACAGAGGTCCACTTAGTTTTACATGGGAACATCCTGTGAACCTCGTTTTGCTGGCTAAAATCAAGGCAAGCTAGAAATGTGCCAAGTAGGATCAACGGGGACTGCATTGCTAGTGACAGCATCGTTACCTGAGTCATCTCAGAGGAGACGTGTGCTCAGCAGCCCCGGTGCTCCTTGCCGTCGTCTCCGAGGACAGAGGTGGGCAAGGGAGGCTGCAGGTGCCCTGCCCCAGCAGTGCCACTGCCTTGCAACAGCCCCCAGCCGCAAGCCAAGGAAGCTCCTGAGCTTGGCTGTATCTGTCCCAAAATTAACATGATAAGAGCACAAGGTCAGGCATACTGAGCTCAACGGGCTGCAAAGGCACAAAGACCTGGGCTTCAACAGAAGAGGCTGATGTATTTTGGTACAAGAGCAGGATCTGAGCTACGATGCATCACGCTGCTCAGACTTCAACATGTTCTGCAACCTGCATAAGCTTCACTGCATCAGAGACAGCCATCAGAGCAGACTGTCGAGATGAGCTCAGAGGCTGCTCGGTACCTCACAATTACACATTAATTAAGACCGGGAAGGGAGAATACTGTATGCATTTGATTCACGGGAGAACATAAGAAACTGCAGTGGAATTCACTAGGCTGGAATCTGGCTCTCAAAAACTTCTGTAAGATATTTAATGACTAAATTTGTCTTAGATTCTTCATTTTATATCCCATTCAAAAGGGCCTTTCTAAGAAACAACATTTGCTCATCAGAGAGGAGAAATCAGAACCAATCTCTACATAATCAGCTACTTCTGCTAATATCTAAGTGTGCGTGTTTGTTTTTACTGGCCATCCAGCCAGTTTTCCTCAGCTAATTATCTTTAGCAGGGTCACAAGCAAAGGGGGCCTGGATGCAGGCCGGGAATAAAACCACTAGACTCTTCTCACTATTGATGTTTGGCTTTGGAGGCGCTCAGATGAAAGATGCCACAGAAGCGTAAGTTATCATTGCTTTTGTTTCTCTCTCTCTTTCCCTTCACTGTTGCCCTATGAAAACCTTATGGCTGAAATACGGACTCTTAAAAAGGAAGCAGATTCAGCTGTTCGGGAACAGAAAAACAACACAACTGCAGAGCAGAAAATGGCTACAGTTGTTAGAGAGAGCATAAAACACACAACATATGTGCAATGTAAATAACAGAGCCCTAATGCACAAAATTAGCATTTTCCTCATTTAAAGTGCTAATCAATCCATATTAGTGCGAAATCATTATTTTGGAAAATCTTCAGTAATGTATTTATGCAATGAGCCTACATCAGTTTAGAACTGGATTAACCCACGTGGCATCTTGTAGACTGACTATTTATACCAAATTGCATTCTGAACGCTAAGCAGCAATTAGAGCTAGGAAAGGAAAGGAGGGCTGATCTCGTTATATGCACAAAACTGTAAGCACCAATACACAGGAACCATGATCAAGTTTGTATATACAGAAAAAAAAAATCCAGGCAATGCATAAAAATCTATGTATCTAGAAATACAAAAAATATCTGTAAAAGACTTTCAAAATATTAAGGCAAAAAGATTTTGTTGAGTGATTAAAATACACCTGTATCAAAAGGGTATAAATACTCTGCCCATAAATTTCTCAGTGATTATCTTCAAACCCTCAGGCTTAACAGAGACAGGACAGAAGCATTAATAGGATACAAAATAGTTAAGAGTCTCTCAGAATGATGTTTGCTAAGGTTTTATATTGACAAGGAAGGAAGAGATCAACACATCTATTTATTACAGAAAACACAACATCAGTGTATTCAAGATAACTCAAAACATACTCCCTGCTGAGAAGAAATATCGCAGTAAATCTAAAGTAAAACTTCCTTAGCACTGTTTCCTCAGCAAGGGTTCAGGTGTTTTCGATACACAGTGAAACCATATGGTACCCTTGAATCATTTAAGACATAATTCATATACATGGCTGATGTACAAAACCTGTTGTTCGCAACCTGCAATGTCTCCATGACATATTTCTGATTTCATCATTTATACCTGTAGATGTGTTTCCACAAGCCCTACAGGAGAGCTCATTATACTAGTTGATCAACATGCGCACTTAAAAGTTTAAATATTTCTATGAATTTTCTACCAAAGTATTGTCAAGGTTTTTCTTCCAGTGGATCCAGGGTATTACAGCCCAATCCAACTAAGCAGAGAAGTTCTTACTGACACCAAAGGAGAAGTTCAGATCGTTAGCTCCACACTCTTTCTCCATGAAAAGATTTACAAGCCCCATATAAAAGAAGTGACAGTAAATATATCTGGAACTCACATTTGAGCTAAGTTAGCTGACGGATCCCAGTGGGTTTTGCCCCCCAGGTTCCACACAGTTATTAGGAAAACACATCACCTATGGTTAATAGCAGAGGACTAGCAGAGGGCAAACAAGTAAATAACTTCTCTCCCCAGTGAGGGGACGTGGTGGGGAGCTTGGCCATGCACATCAGCTCCAAGGCCACAGTCCAGGCTAGCGTGGACCTTCTGCTGTGGGGGCAGAAGTCCCTAATCCTGTTTCAGGCACCTTTATCAGGCTGACAATGCCCAGGGGAGCATTCAGCAATTCCAAACCACCACCACCAATCTTCTTTCTCCCCTGGAAGAGGTACGTGATTTACAGTATTTTAAACAAGCAACCTGCAGATGACCTATTTTTGCAACTCAAACTCTCTGAAATCAACAGCAACGTTTTGCACTCACGTGATGAGATTAAACCTCTGCAGTGGCCCCCTCTGACAGCCGGTAGTCACTCTGCTCTTCCTTATGTATCAGGCACACCGTAGGCATGTGCCAGCTGAAGGCCTTTTCCCAAGTGCAGATTATGTTCTCGAGATTTCTACATTGATAGATTGGAAAGTCACCCCTGAGGAACAAAGCTTCAGGGATTTTCTCGCAGGAATGAATGCTCCCTTAAGCCCTCTGAGATGTTAATTTTATGGAAAAGCATGTTTGCTACTAATGCCTACAACCCCTGCAACGGCTGCTTTGAAAAATTAAACCTAGAGTCATCTACATTCCTCAAACTCAACAGAAAAACATGCATGTTTGGCAGGCTGGCTCACGAAAGACGGAGAGACAACCCCTACGGCCACTTCATCTCCTTCACGTTTTCATGCTTGGCCACCAAGAAAGAGCACAAAAGCTGAGGTCATCACAAAACCAGTTTCAATAATGGAAACACACCATGGCATTTGAGGATTACATTAGTGCAAAAGTGAAGGCAGAAGGTGTCAGGCCTTAGGTATTTATTAAGCTATATTAAAATCAAGCCTGGTGTTCATATTACAAAGTATTAAAATTCCTTGTGTTTCAGCCTCCTGAGATAGCTGGTGTCAGCCAAATTCTATTATGCAAGAACAGGGTATTTTAATGAAAGCAGGATATTATACTAAAATGCAAGAAATCGGAACAGGCTTTAAAACTTCTAGGACACCAGTGCTGGTATGCATACGCCACTGCAATACATTTATTCTGATATGAGCACCTTCTATCATACATGTGTCAACTCGTGCTATCTTGCTGTTTATGCATGTGGTTTGCCAAGTGCTGGTCTTTGATCAAATCTTCTACACAAATTGCTAACTTTATTTCCATATAGAGACGTAGAAAGGTCTCAAGAGCATTGAGCTGAATAGCAATTCCAACCTGGTAACTCTTTTGCTTGCAAGCTTCAAACTCCAGCAGAAAAGAAAGTTCAACACAAATGTTAGGCAGAGAGAGCCCCAACACAGAGAAAAGAGCAAATATTTATATTTACATTTCCAAACACACTGTGTGTGTTCATCTCAACCACCAAATAAAAGCAGAGAGCTGTGGCAAAAATCAGTCTTTCAACAAGAAATGCATATGAAATATTCAACAGTGGAGGGCAGTTCTTTTATGTGTGTATCATTGCTTTCTTATCTCAGAAAGCAGAGGTCAGCAGTAAGGGAAACAGAAATGGGAGGAAGGTCTCCTGCTTCTTTTATTGTTATTTATTAGCAGTTATTCCCCTGTTATTGTTATTTATTAGCAGTTATTCCCCAAAGAATCCAAGCCGAGGGCTAATAAGCTTGCCATAGAAAACCATTGGAGAAGGTCCACTGTGGCTCTCAAATTCTGGAAGAGGACAAATTGTCTCAATCAAGAAGAAGCACTGCTAAGGAAAGAGCCTCAAATGTGCTGCAATATAAGCTAAAAATATCATTTCCTTTATATTTTTAAGATTCTGAGTCAGCTACTTTGGCTGACAGTAGTAAGACAGTTACTAAGAAATATAAAAAGACAGAAATGAAATTGTGTAACTGCATAAAGATGACATGTCCTCATTCCAAGAATGGAGAAAAGGAATCCACAGGAATCAATATACACTGAAGTAGTGATCACATTTAGAGAGGTAAATGGAGAATCCAGAGCTGTGCCATGCCTGGTGGGACTCCAGGACAGCGCTCTGATGGCATCCAACGCCCACTCCACGTGGTGGCCAGCTCTCAAGTGAACACATGGACAGGCTGTTCCCCTTAATTCACTTTAAGTCCAAAAGATCAGGATGCAATTCCAAGCTCATTTTCCTGCAGATCACATACTGTGAGACAGACCATACTCCTCTCCCTCAGGTGCATTTCAGCAGTAGAGTCCTGTATTTGTGCCCAAACGGTCAAGTCTTAGATCTTCATTGGAAACTGTTTACAAGCCACCTAGACGCCTACTTTTATTCAGGAAAACAAGGCTTTCATCATGCAGGGGACCAATACTGGCAGTCTAAGCCACGAGACAGAAGTTATGTCGTGACACCAATGCAAGCCTGCTTCGCTTCAGACAGACAAGGTGATCCATACAGCACAGGAATGGGTTCTGAAGTACCTCTGATTCTAGTGTTTCTCCTTAAGTCAGATACCGTGTTCCAAAAAAAGAGAAAAAAAAAAAATCACAGAAAGCCATTCAAACAGAAGAAAATGAACCAAGGAATCACTGCCATGACTATCAAATCCACCTGAACCTGTGACAACTTCCAACTTCCTCCCTGGAAGAGGTGCACTGGAAACCTACTTTCTAGATAAACGTTTGCAAGCAAAGAGCAAGAAGGACACAAAGGATTTCTACTCCTTTCTCGCTGTTGAATGATTTTATGAAGCAGAAAACATATGTACCAGGGCTTCCAGTCTGAGTCATTAATATTTTGAAACCAAAATATCTTGTTGGGAAATCAATACAGCAATACTCAAGCATCATGTACAGAAAACTAAAAAGTCAGTAAAGCTGTATGATAAACTTGCAGAAAATCAATGGAGTGCTCATACATGATAGTTAAAGACTGGGTGAACTAATTACCTTAAGGACTAACTACCCACCTATGACGAATTAACCAGAATCTCTTGTTCCTATTCTCTCCATAATGAAGATCAGTAAAATAGTCTCTCAAGTATAACTAATTTGAAATAACACGTAACGCAGCAAATAACATGCAATAGTGAATTCCCTAGGAGAGGAATTTTCTGGAGAGGAGCCTGGAAAGTACTGTGGAAAAGAGCATTGATACAACAGCCTAGGGCAACTGCACTGCACAGGGGAAAACCAAAGACCATCAGATTTGCAGGAGCCAGGGATGAGAAGGAATGGAAAGCAAAAAATGATCTGTCCTGGCCTGCAGAAGTTATAGAAAACAATTTAACTGCAGTTATGTCAGGCTGCAGACTATATGTGAATAAACGTCATCTCTTGGAGAAGAGTCCAAAATGATGTCAGTAGCTACTTTACCTCCACCCTGCATTTGGATAGGTTTGTTTCTGATTCCCAGTGTGCTTTAGTTTTCCCCCTAGATTTACATCTACTGGACTTAAAAAATTGCTTCTCACAGCAGTCCATATATGTACAGCTGGAACAGGCTTAACTATTCATGTTTTTCATCTTTGTTTTTGTTATTTAAGACTGTGCTTGGCACCTATTTATAGCATCAGTTACAGTTTCATAGAGCTGCATTGAAATAATTGCAACAAACTTTAACATATGCCTTGTGGAAACAGTGGAATTTAAACTAAGAGTTTAATATGCAAAGCAAGGAACACATTTTACCTCTAAAGCCTCCGCTCTATTTCATATTTTACATTGAATTTGTCTTGGAGCTTGGAGCAATGTAAATACTAAAACAGTAATTTAGAAGCAGCAATGGCTTAATTTATTTTAGTCTGTGTTGAAAGGGTCCATCCTGTTGCCTCATGTGACCCTAGGGGTATGTCAGGACTTGGTGGCTGGCACAGCAGCAGGCACACTTGCAGTTCTGCAATTCAGCACCGCTAGCTGACACTTGCTAATGAAGAACCTAGGTTAATTTTGTTTACTGTTTAATGCTCCTGTGAGGCACAGAGGTGCATTTCGAGAGCCCCGCGTGGGCTTTTGGTGAACAGTGACGATGCCAGAGCGGGGTTCAGGAGAGATGCGCTATCTCAACTGGGGTAATTTCTGTTTATTTTGTGGTGCTCCCTTAACATGATTGAATGTGGGGGATATTTAACTTATGTTAATTGATGGGGTCTCCCCAGCAATCAAACTGGCCCCACCTGTCCAGATTCCTACCGCCCAGCGGCCACCAAAGCCTGGCTAACCCAGCAGCAAACTCTCATGATCCTGGTCAAAGGCAGACCTGAAGCAAAGGGAGGACAATATTTAAACAAGGCTCACACCATAAACCCACACAGTTTCTATTACTTTCACCTACACTACATTCTTAACTAAAAATGGTCGAAAAAGTTGTCTGGTTATCACAAGCAGACATTAATCCAAATTCTCTCTTAATCCTATGATTTATTAAAACCCTGGACAAGACCAACACAGCAGCTCTGCCTATTGCATTTATGCTAGAATTTGGAGTAAGAGTTTGGACTTAATTCTTATATCTAATATAATAAACTAACAAACCAATGCAGACAGCTTATGCCACTGTATCTTGACTATATTTGCATTTGTTGAGGGATATCTGAATTCTGCACTGTAACAGAAACATCCTTTAAAGAAGAAATTCTGTGCTTGAAGAAACCAGATAAAATTAATTATTAGTGGTAACCCTTCCTTTAGGATTCAGCACTAATATTATGAACAATATAGAAGGAATAATCGAGACCATTTCTCCCTTGAGGCTGCAGTACAACACCAAAGACAGTCAGAAAGAGCCATTCTGAATACGATGAACAAAATGCCCTCAAAACTTCCTTTGACTCCTGTAACAGATTTCATATTTTCATGGTGATGAACATTTAAAATTCAGGACAAATGCTCATTCAATACTCTTCCTCACTTTGATGGACCTGCTCCTGTTTTACACCATACAGACTTTTGGTAGCAGTGAAGTGTAAAGGAAGCTTTGTCTTTTCTAGTTTAGCTTCGAGGTAGGAACTAAACTGAAGCCTGACATGAAGCCATATTAAAGCAGTCATTGATCTATTTCTGGCATATTAAATTCCTTCAGCTTTTCATGACAAGCATTTAGTCCAGGATTGAAGCAATTGTTCTTGTTAAGTCATTGCCTCTCCAGTGCAGTGCAAGGCAGAACTAGATGCTGAATTGCCATTACAGTTAATTTACCCCCAGTTGTCTTCTTATTCAACAAGCTATTTCCCCTGCAGCTTCAGACCACTTTGCTCTATGGCTGTCACACAGCCCTTAGCATTCCTGATGCATTTTTAGCTGTCTGCATGTTTGCTGATGTTTGCTAGAAGATTTACATCTTGTACACAGAATAATACTTGTGAGATTAAATTCTTTAATGGTTGAGACTCTCACTTTTGAGCTGATTGTAATTCATTTGAAGATACAGCCTGGAAAAGCAAGTAAAACAGAAAACAAAGGACCACATATGATGTGGTGACTTTGTTTATGACTTTGTTGTTATCTTTATTCATGTTTTGGTGGAGTCAAAGGTCCCAATCAAGACTAGGGTGCACAGCATTTGTAATTCCAGAAAACTAATTCTTGCTTCAACCTAGATTAAGTACCAAGGGAAGAATGATGGTCACAAAAACACAATGGTGACTTGGCCATGGCCAGATGTGTGGAAACACAAACAAAGGGGGTGTCTCCTTCGAAGGGGAGCCACACTAAAACTTGACACCATCAGAAAGGCTTCACACTTTTCAGAGTCCCCAAACCTGCATCCTGGAAATCAGCAGCACTGAGATGAGCCATCACTCTCAAACCTAAGCTACGCTGCTAAGGAGAGCAATGCAGTATCTTTATTTTACTGCACCTTCTCAGCTTTCAGCAGTTATACGTATGGTTAAGATGCCTTTATGTTATCAATTATTAACACTGAACAACAACAATCCTCTTTGAGAGCAATTTCTGGGCTTTTATTTCAAAAGGTCTACCTGATAACAGCACTTGCCATTTCCTTGCCTCGAGGCTCATAAAACCTCTTAACTTTTTTATCATCAACTTCTCTCTGACCATAAATCTCTATCTCTGCATATACCAAACCCTGGGTATACCACTCAAGTTTAAGGATGTTTTAGGGAATATTTAGGGACAGTTTCCAGTGCTCTGGTATGAGTCTGACTCCAGTTCCATCAACTTCACTGCCGAATTGCCAATTTACTTCAGGGGGAATTAGATTAAGCCTTGCAAGTAATGTTTTATTCAGAAGGCAGTGTCTTTACAATAAGGCTTTATTTCACAGGGGTAATGCAGACATAGATGGGCTGCCTTCTTTCTGCGTCTTGCTTTCAAAGATAATGAGAGAACATCACAACTGACTAAGAAGAATTGGACCTAGTCATAACTTCAGGTGGGAGGAGAATGGGAACCTTCAATCCAAAGTGGTCTCAATCTTGCTGTGAACTCCATAGGATCAGAAGACAACACAGGGCTCCGCACTCAATTACTACGTGTGGTCTAAGGGAATAATAAAAATTGCTCAGAACAGTTAGATGAGCATGTAAGAAAGTTTTTTTTTTTTTTTTTTTAGGGATAACAGGCCTGGCTACCTGGAAATGTTGGACTTCAAGAACAGAGACAATTCACATGCGACTAGGAAAATACACTTCCTAATTTGCATGTCCTGAGCAAATTACAGGCAAGTGTCTTGCCAAGTTGCATTGTGATAGCAATTTAATGGCAAAATGAGCAACAGAAGCCTTTTTCTAAATATATTGTTATGAAAAAGTATTTCCCTGGGAAGAGTGGGTCTGGGAATTAGATTATGAAAAGAAGTTCTTAATTACTTTATTCAAAACACTTATCTTTGTATTTCAGTTTTCATCCTAGTCAAGGTTTCAGAAATCTACAGACTTACAAGTCTACAAATGAAACAGAATTGATTTTAGTCAACAAAACCACAGAGTCTTCTTTCTAAAGTTTCTTGTTCTCATTCCTATGCAGGATTGTACAGCTTAAAGAGCCATGAAAAGACATTTCTGCTGAATACAAAATTCAGGGATACACATAGTATCACTTCCAAAACTCTTTGTGTTTTTGTCTGGCCCATGTGGGTAGAAAGAATTTCTTTTTCCATCACGCACAGGAGGAATTAAATGCATCAACTGCAAGTTTCTTCCCAAACAAGAGAAAAACCACAGCTGGCTCCTGCCAAGGAGCAGGACACGGAATATCTTCGGCAGTTCAATTCCTCATCGGAACAGCCCTTACCCTAAACAATCAAGCACTAACATATACCACAGTATATAAGACACCAGAGCTGAGAAGTTTCTCATTCACTCACTCACTCACTCATTTTCTGCTGTCACTTGTAAAGGAGAGAGAAAAAGAGAGAGAGAAATAAATAAATAAATAAATAAATAAATAAATACACTAAATCTTGAGCCTGCTTTAGGAGCTAATGCTCTGCTACTAGGAGCTAATTGCTCTGCTGGCTCCACAGCCTTTACACCATGTTCCAGATATAGTGTCAATACTGATAATTACAAAACACATTTCATACCACCACATAATATCTCTAATTACATGGAAGGAGGGCATTTCATTTTTTTTTTTCCCCAGTAAATGGGTGACTGTTTCTTCACAGGCTCACACCTTTGAGCTCTGGCTATCAGAAGCTGCCTTTTATTTATTTATTTTTAATTCAACGATTACCTTTATTTCATTACATTTTAATTCTTATTTGTCTTCTCACTGATTCTCAGTCTTGGAATCATTGCCTTCACACTGCAGATTTAACCATCCTCAGTTTAACACTCCACTGACCTTTATGCCAAGTCAGAAGTACACTGCTCTGGAAGCAGAGAGAGTGGCCACCCCAACACCCTGCATCCTTCCCTGCAACACACGGGGCCGCTCTCTAAGTCCCAGAGGTCAGGGGGACCGACGCCGACCTGATACACAATGAACTGTGCTGTTCTTCACTTACTCACACTCTGATGTGAGAAGTTTTTCTTGGAGAAATGGCTGCAATATCAGAAAGAAAATGGTGCGCGCTCTTGTTTCTGGCCTCTTCACAGACTCTAGCAGAGAATCCTAACTTTCTCACCTTGCAGCTGGGATGCTGCACACTGAGTGCTATAGAAAAGCCTATAACACTAAAGCACAAGTAACTACCACAGCACAAGTAACTTCCATAGCAAAAGTAACTACCACAGCACAAGTAACTCTTTAACTTAACACTAACCATCACTGCACTAATTCAGCAGCATTTATAAAACATCGTTTTTCTCAGAAGATACTCCTCTCTTTGTGGAAAGAGACCTTAGTTCAAGGTAATGAGTCACCTCACTGTATTTCTCTGGATGTTGGAAGCTTAAGGAAATAATGTTGGTGAAAACATCCTGTCAGACACACTTTGACACTAATTCGTTTGAATTCACACGCAGATGAAGTAGGAGGGCAAGGAGGATGATCTCTCCAGAACTCCTACTTTCCTTGGGAATGAGTTCTAGGATTATAAGCCCTCTGAATATGAGATTTTAGTATCTCTCCTGTAAAATTAAAAGAGATCATTAAGATCTCCGGGGAATTTTACAAGCTACTTCGCATGGTATCTCTGCAAGTAACGCACCAGAGCAAAATACCCACCCTGACAGTGTAACAATTTAACAAGATTCAACCTTCACTTACAAATATTTGAAAGAAAAACATGGGCATTTAATTGGCATAAGAGCAAGTTACATGTTTGTTATTGATTAACATACTTACTAAAGGTCAACTAGTATTTCATGCACTTTGCAAATACAGTGTGTATTCTAATTATCCCAAAGGACTTGTAATTATTCTGTTAAATGTCAATTAAATGCAAAAACATTTCTTACTGACCTGACACTGTATGCTACGGAGAACGCAACTTTATGTTTTATCGTTCATGTTATTTTCTGACAATTACTTGGCAATTAGATTGACCTCTCATCTAAAACTACTGTACACCATGTCCAACTGAAGTTGAGCTTAAACCCAATAGGCAGCAGTCTATCACCAGTGTACTTCACAAATGAGGTGTCATTGGACAAACAGGGAGAAAAGTGCAGGGACCTTCCTGGTGGTGGCAGTCACAAAAAGGGAGTCCCTTGCAGTACATTTACAGGAAGAACTTCCTTGATCCAACTAATTTAATGACAATGTCACTTAGTCTCAGAAGTCTTAAGAGAAGGCTCTACTGCTAACTGCAATCATCTGGCATGATTACAATATTCTCCTCATCTGGAATGATTATAATAATCTCCTTTGATGGACACTCCTATGCAGAGTGAGGGGTGAATTTACTTCCACCCAACAAGCAGAACTGCCCATGCTGGAGTCCTCCCCCAGCCAGAGCAGCACAGCAAGGACTGACTGGCAAAGATGTTACATCCTGGTGACTTCTTCAGTACCTTAAGTTGACTGGGAGGTTCCTCTGGACTTTCCCAATGGCAGCACTTTGCTTATAAAGCTGTCTAGAAAGAGCAGGACAGGATCCGTCCTGCGAGCTCCACATCACCGCACAAGTCCTCTGAGAGGGAAGGTTTTCCCCAGGACAGGCATCATCAACCTACATCCATCTAGACCACAGCTATCCTGAAACTCCAGCCTGGAGAACACCAGCCTTTCTCTACATTCATATGATCTAAAGGCACTAGATTTTTAACTAAAGTCATACAGCGCTGGTCATCACAAATTTCAAGCACAAAGTGTCATTTCCCGTTCTCTCAGGCTCTGTGTTGGCTGGTCACAGACAATAAGGCCAGCACATCATCATGAGGTATGCACTTTCTGCTGCCTTTGCTCTAAGCTCCTCATCTAAAGTAAGGTTTTTACAATAATAATTATTGTAATTGCTGCTGCATTACAGTAAACACAGTCAACAACTTTGTACTGGATCAAAACAGAAATGGTAAAATCGCGTTTAGGAATCTCAGCATAAATCAAATGGATGCACAAAAGGAAAATAAAATTAAAAAAAAAAGGTCTCCTAGTAGCTTGATCCAAAGGTTTGACAAAAGCCAAAATACATGGAGCCTCTGCTGCAATGCTCTAACCAGTGGCAAAGCTCTGGTGCACAAGCAGCAACAGAAGAGATTGCTTCCTCAAAATACGTGATGTATTTTTCTGCCATAGCTGTGTCTAATTGCAAAAAACATCAAGAGACAGCCTCAGAATTGACTGAGAAAATATGCTGGGAAATTTTCTATATGAGATTATGTTGCTTGATTTTGCTCACCAGCTGATTTTCTAAGGGTTCCATTATGTGCTTGAAAGTATCTTGCAGTTTGTATTGGGGTTAATTGACCTTGCACTCTGGTTATTGAACACTGTGAATCATGCTGCTTTTGTTTACTTTGGATTTTTTTTTCCTTAAGGATCTGCGGCCATATACTGAATCACGTATTAGAGATTATTTCTAACACCTCCCTTCTTTCTACCAACCTCCTTCCCCATCCTTTAAAAGGAAAGAAAACAACCTCCAGATACCTGCCCCTCATACAATGCTTTTGTCTGACCTGTCACAACTGCTTTTTCTAAAGTGCTTATTCCCGTTCCAATAAGAAGCAATAAACTTCATATACACTCAGTGCCACTGAGAATTGCTTCATTCCAGCCCAAATGGTACTGACAAAATGGACAGACGTGGGCCTTGGACTCAAGGGGGAATTTGTGTTCACATAGGTGATGGTACAGTCTGAAATTGCACTTGGAGCATTTTGGTCGCCTTCATCAGGTTGCACCCAGCTGTGCAACCACGGGAAGCTTTGGTACTACTTTCATTCGCCACTTCCAAAATTCAGCCCAGAACTTAATCATCTGTGTGAGCCGGAGCTGCTGGGAAGCCTCGGACAACTCAAACGGTGTGAGTTTTGCGCTCCAACCAAGCAGGGCTTGTCTGGGACAGGGATGCTGCTTCCATCAGTCTTTGGAAGCTCAAAACTAATGGAAATAAGTGACAGACTTCTCACAGACACCAGCACGAGGTGCAGATCAGAGTGCAACATGACAGGAATGCTGCTGCAAAATATTTAATTATTAGAGACCAGAATAAAATACAGAAAAAAGCAGAGGCATTTTACCAGAAGGAAAGCACAGTACTCAGTGCTACTACCTGAAGTATTGTCAGCATCAATATCTACACCTCAGTAATGAACATTTTACAACAGCTATGTCAAAAATGCTGCCCTGTGGAAATTTCAATACTGTAATCCTGGGAGGTGAGAGCTGAGAACATGCCTGCAATGAACAGGGAGCCGCCTGAAAAGCAGAAGAACGTAAACTCTAGATAAGCTTTCTTAACACTGAAGCGTTTGCAGTGGGAAAGGGGAATGTATTTTATTGACTCCAGTCTCCCTTCCAAGGTAAAGCAAGGGGGAAAAAAATTATCAACAGAAAACTTTATATAAAATATCCTGAAACTCCAGTCCCACCTCACGCTCTGCATGGCCGGCACAGGCTCCTGGGAGCCGCTGCTCCCTCCATCAGCGACCTCCTCCCGCAACCTGCTGCTCTCCAGAAGAACCCAGGGCATCCGCAGCCCCCCTAATGCAACCTCAACCAGAGAGTTTACAAAACAGATCAAACCTATAACATGGACCTTAAATTGGTGGAAGTCATCAGGTTTACTGAAATTTATTTTTTGCCATGATATTTTAATTATTGCATAGTTTAACTACTACATTAGAACCTATTCACAAGTCAGTATCTTAAAGTTGCTTTTCATTTCTAATAGTTGCACTTATTTGCCTGTATTAATTCTTTTTTCCCCCCCTCTCTTTTTTTGCACTTGCTGCACATCTGTCTTAATGTCCCCAATGAAAGAAAAGAACATTATTAATTTTCAACTTATTCAAATTTACTAGCTTTAGTTATTTTGGAGCAGTCAAGCATGCAGTCAGAGTGTGTTAGCTCAGTCACAAACCACTAAGTGTATTGGACTCCAAATTCAGATACTGCTGCTTGTTTGGAAGCTGAGAAACTGAAATTACAATCACAAGCCCTGCATGAAGCAAAGAGCTTTTTCTACCTTGCTTTAAAAGCAAAAATTCTCTGCAGTGCGGGAGCAACTTCAAAGTAACTCTTAACTCACTTCATTTTGAGGGTTTAGGACTCGGTGTGGCACCTTGCAGAAAAGCTGAATCACAAGCACTGAATCTTCCGTGAGCAGAGGCCAATCTGATATTTAAATTATTGATGCCCCTAAAATGAAACCCTGTCCAGGTAAATCATAACCATGGAAAAATTCGGACTCAAACACAAAAATCGGGCTGGTTGGTAATGTACTTGGAACCGTGACATTACGTTTTGCAATGCAGTTTGCTGGAAGGATGCAGTGAAGAACAACAAAAGACCAAAACCAAAGCAAACTGGTCCTACATAGGGAAATGCATCAGCAAGTTAAAAACCCCTCTGCAATGGCTTATCTCCTGTCTCCATTTCTCTGCTGCACTATTTATGGGATTTAAACTACCTGCTTAGACAGCTCTTCGCAGGCATTTCATACGTCTTTTCGAATTCCTCAGTCCAACTGCAGATCTATAAACTACATTTGCCTGGTGTCTAAATGTCTTCCTTGTTGATGACTGCAACCTTGAAACAAAATCACCGCGATCTCCACCTGAGTAAGTGAGAGAACTTCTCTTGTAAATCTTTCAAATGAGCTGATGGGAGCCTGTGCCATTAAATCCTGGTTCACATATATTCCAGTTGGCATGCAATACGTTTGTTTTAAAGGAAAGAATGAACAGGTCCTCGCGTAACTCCTAATGGCTGATGAATCTACTATTGCATGGAAAAAACAATGTCACTTTAGGAAGTTACCGAGCACTTCTGCAACTATATCTATTTGTTCTTTGAATTGACTTCTTGATTTATATAGTTAGTTTCCTTTGCTCTATTCTTGTTCTTTTTTTTTTTTTTTTTTTTTTTTTTTTTTTTTTTTTGGGG
>JAVCKT010001021.1:0-11733 GCA_032273925.1 Rhynchotus rufescens | reverse complement strand
AGTATCCAACATTTTCTGTAAATCTTTAAGTCTCAAACAAAAGCATTAAGACTATTAATGCTTTTGTAAGGATACTTTTAAAGAAAAATGGAAAGTTCCTGTATTACTGCTATTGTTATTTTCTTAGAATATCTCAAGCAATAATTTACCTTCTATAGTATAAATGAAATTATTCCATGACAAGAGGATAACATATGTCCTAAGTCTTGTGTAGCTCCTCATTTCAAAATACAGAGGCATTAGACATTTTTCCTCTACCATGTGCTACTCAAAAAAAAAAAAAAAAAAAAAAAATTTAAGAGCTACTTTAGAGTTTGAGTCATACTCTTCTTTAGCCTTCTTTCTCAGCTTCTATAAGCTTTTATCAGAGAAAGTGCCCAAAATTGCCTTTGGAAAGATTGTCTTGATTATAGTTTCTCTTCACTTTCACAGTCATTTTACTGATGCCTCTGGACCCAATGCAATTCTCATTAGAACCAGCTATAACACTTCCACTGACTTCACTCAGCAGTGGACAGGGCTCTTTGTTTCCCAGATCAAAGTTGTCGTCCTTTTTCCAGATAGGCAAGATTCATTGTTTTTGGTTACAACATGTACTACTTCAGTCATCCCTCTAGCTTCCAAACTGCTTGTTTCCAACATTATACCTTGATGGACAAACTGTGTAGCTAATTTATATATTGCTTCATTTAATGATTTTCAAAATAGAACTCCAACATACTTTTCAAAAGAAAAATGCTTACTTGTGAAAACACTCCAGTTCCTTTCTATTCTGTGTCCTCCTCCTTCACCTTTCTCAAAGGAAATATATCTCTCTCATAGAAATACTCATTAGAGGAGCATACATTACAAGGCTTTTCTATTTATTAAAAAAAAAAAAATTAAAAAAGCTAAATATTTTCAAAGCTCATTAAATACTAACATTTTTTTTTTTTTTCCACTCAGCTAATAGACTTGTTACTGTAGGAGTCCATTCATTAAACCTTTTACTTCTGCTACTTTTACACCTCCAGGTCAGCAGAGCTGGTATCCTATGATATGCAAGGAAAGTCTTTCCATCTGAAAGAAACCATCACAGCAAAAGCTGAGTGAACAGAAATAAGACAAAAGAAATACAGTGTTAGTTATTAATGCTCTTTTTTGGAGCCTGATATTTTGTCATAGCCCATCCCACATTATAACAGTGCTTAGGTTATATCTGCAATACTTGATAGTAGTAATCAGGGCTTGATAGTAGTAATATAGGAGTAATACCTCATTATTTTTCTTTTAAATAGCTGTGAGAGAAGTTATTTTCTGGAATAATTCCAATGAGTTTATGCCAACAAAGAATTTGGCCTTATTAATCAATGGTATTCCTACCATTATTAGGAAAACAAAATAATCTGGATTTTAATCACTAATCATTTTAAAATAGATATAGGAACTCTTCAGTTTCTCTGAAGACAAAATTGACAAAAATCAGAAGATGAAATTGAAAATATAAAATGATGTGAGAGCTTATATAAATGACAGTGCCTTGAACAGAATGAATCCAACCCTCTTCAGTGCTTTATTTCTTCTACAAACCAAAAAAAAGTTTGGTGTTCAAGTGACATTGGATATTTCTAAATTTCTCTATTTGAATATTTGAATTGTGAATAAAAGCTGTAGAAAAAGCAACAGCAGTTGCAAATCTGTGTTATATCAATTAGCTCATTTTGAATGTATTTGCAAGTGAGGGAGACAAAGTAGGAAATGTCTACAGGAAACACTGTTACTTCATTAATAATTTTATATACGTATGTGTGTGAGAGCGTCTATAAATAAAAGCTTTATGTGAATCCTGTCAACAAAGAGTATGTGCAACAGAAGCCCTTTTTGGGAGGGCAAAACAAATTGGTTTTACCAAAGACTCATTAGCACATTTTGGACAATAACGCACGTAGTTATGTTTTAAGTAGAACTGCTTTCTGGTTTTGTTTAGATACTCAAAAACTTAATAATTTTGGCAGATAGGTTGTTTTACTGCCAGTTGGAAGAGTGTTTTTAATTTGCTTTAATTTAGTAATTGCAACTCTGAGATCTTTTTGCTGAATTGTTTGTAACATGCAATTGTTAATCTTGATTTTAAAGACAAAATTAGTTTAATTTCAATTACTGTCCTAAGATGCTTTTATTATGCTGCAAACTGTGCTTAGGACATCTGTATCTTGTTGCATTGCTTGCTTTGGCTGAGTTAAAGCACACCAAGTTCAAAGTTTACTGCTTTTCTTTCTATAATATATAGATTGAAGAAGTACTATATTAAATGAAATTTAAGCAGTTATAAGCAGGGGTGAACGCTAATGAAATGCAACTTTTTTTGTCTTACATCTGGGTATCCAGCAGTCCAAGCTGATACTGACCTTGCTTTCCTTGTGGGGACTATCTGTACTGCAGCTGCCTGCATTGCGAAATAACTTAAAATATTTAAAGATTTTAAAGATTTGCACATATTTGAAAATCATATTCCAGGATGTAGCCTGTAAAGAGTAAAGTAAAAATGGATACATAGCTCAAGTACTGAAACAAGTTGCCTAAACTAATCTTTCAGGTCCTAGTGTATGGCCTTGGCGGGGGATAGGCTTAAGCAGCATGCAGTTTAGAGTGCTTAAACCAGGGTTTGCTCTGAGTGACTTCGAAAGTCCTGGCATGTATTGAGCTGAGGAGCATCTGATTGCTGTGAGGAGTGCCAGACCCGTGTCCTCTCTACTATTTCACATAGCACCCTGGATTTGACCACCTAATACAGGGAAACCATGTGGCAAACAAGATTCCTGACAGAAAAATCACCACTTGATGGGCATGAGCCCTCTTTGAGCATTTTATACCCAGTTTTAAATGCCACCTACTCTAGTAGGAAGTAGCTGCCTAGTACCTTTGGGTAACTGGCAGCAGGAGCGAGTTCTCCGTGCTGTTCACAGCGGGAATTAAACACCTTGGAGTGGACTCTGCCCTGTGTGGGGCATAAAAGCTGCCCGAGAACCTGCCTGCTCCTGGCTCCCTAAGGAACTTTGAACAACGCTGTCCTGGGGCAGCTTCTCTGTTCACTCGCAGTGGCTTCCAGTCCTTCAGCAAACCATTTTTAGGTTATATTTTCATCCCAATAGGAATATTCTGATAATTATACCAAACTTTTGAGGACACTTACATTTGTCAGTACACGAACAGGCTGCCTATTCTCTCTTTCAAGATATGAAGGAGTTGGTCCTTCCTTATGGAATAGTAACATCTCTTTTTTGTAAAAAGGTTTTCTTCTCCCCCTCCACCTTCCATCTCTTCTTCATATATTGACAATGGAAGACTTAATGTGACTTGCATATCCTGTTCCCTAACTGAAGGATAAGGCTGTTTATAAAAGTCTAAGCAATGCAGAAAATATGTATGGGGATCATTTACAATTCAAGATATCTGTCAGTAGAAGTTTCATCATCACTGGTGGAGAAACTTCTCTTCTTTTTCTTTTTCTTTTTTTTTTTTTTAATCTTACCTGTGATTAACCACTTCTCTGCCACTGCTTTTCTGCGTATTACTTTTTAAAATTTTGTCCTGCTCCAGTGGTACAGATAATATGGAAAAATGCTTTAGGTTTTCATTTAATTTGAGGTGCATCACTGATCATATAGTTGCAAAATTATAACTAATTGTTTGTTAGCATTATTGATGATTATTTATGTATGCTTTTTTACTTTTGATTTCCAATGACTACATTTTTTCATGAGTAGGACTTTCTAAATACTATTAATACCTTTGCCTGTACTGGTTTGTTAGGAGGATTGCCATGTGAGTATCTGGGGCACTGCAGAATACTGGGAAAAAAGAAAAACGTCCTCAAACAAAAATGATGATCAGGAAAGTTTTCCTTATTTATTACAGCTTAGATTACATATCATCAGCTTCTTGAAAATTAAGATTCTCTATCCAGCATTTCTTTGGCTGTACATACTGAAAATGATGATAGAGCTTATCAGACTTATATAGTCAACCTATAAGTCAACTGTTTCAAGTAGTAGCAGTTAAAGATTTGTAATGGCTAAAGCTGCACATTTTCCAACTACACAAAACTTCCAGTAGTTTTACGAGTTAAATACACAGAGGAATTGGAAGCAGTGAAGCATCAGTGGATCCCTAATGTCTGTCCAAAGAATACTTCAGATTGAATTGATTGTGCTCTTTTTTTTTTTCCAGCTCTCATGTTTCTCTCATATGGAAACACTTTTTGCTCTCTATTGTTTGCTTAGAATAACACTGCACCCACTGCCTGTGAATTTACGCCCATTCTTGTTGCAGATAACTCACTTAAAATGCACACGGATTGATTAAACTCCTGAAGTGCCTGGCGCGCTGACTTCCAACTGTGCATGTGCTGATTGCCCTGGGCAGCCTGTGCCGGGAAGCTCGCGCCGGGAAAGCGCGAGGAATTCAGTCCTGCACCGCTCGGCACGAACCTTGGAACAAAACTCCTCCTAGAAATGTGCTCGGTGTTGTGGGCTTTGATTGAGGTTTGGAGTAAAAGAAGAAACTGGAATTACTGCAGAGTTAATGGTGCAAATGTTCAATTATCATATAGTGCCTACATAAGCAATTAATATCTGTGTAACTAATAATGCTAACTGTAGAGGTAATCTGCTGGATCCCACTGCCATTTTTTTATCTTAGGTTTTGCCTACTCAGGATATATATATATATTTTAATAAGCTAACACATTACTGTATCATTTTCTTGACTACATGATCTCATTTGCACTCTTTGTTTACTAAAGGTTTATCAACATTAAAGCAATTTCTAAAGGATAGAGATTAGCTATTTCTAAAATCCCAGCATGGATTTTCCTATTTTCCTTTCAAAGTGCAAGCTACGTGACTTACATGCAAGTTGGACAGATGTCTATTGACAAGCAATACCAAATCATGTCCTTACAATTAAAGGGATAACAAGACTTTGCAAATAAAGCCACCATGTTCATTGTTGAAGTTAATAAATTTGGTGCGTTACTGCTGCTGGAGTCCTTTGGTTTGTGTGTAATGTATACTTTTTTTGTGAAAAAAATGTATTATTACCCAAGTACTTGCTCCAGAAAGCTGGATCACTTGCTGTAGTGACCTGGGAAAAGCGACTGTGAGAAGGCATCATGAGCTAGGTGCTTCCAGGCGCAGAGGCAGAGAAGCACCATGCCTTGAATATAAAAAGGATTAGGTTCACCGAGTTGATTTTGAACGCCAGTTCACAGTTACTGATTACAGGTATCACCATTTTGTATAAATATGGCTGATGATACTAAATTGGTGAGAGTTGTTCATTTATTCTAAAATATGTTTCTTTTAGTTTGTGTTTATAGATGTGGGTTTGCTTTTGGTTCAGGCTTTTCTGGCTTCTTATTTTTTAAAGCATGTGCGTATTTCAGAATTTCACTGTAAAATGAGACATTCTGTGCAAGCTGAATAGGCATTTTTTCTGTAAGAAAATCTAGCTATTGGCTTGAGCCATCATTTTGAAATGAGAAACATTTCTTAACAAAGTTGGATTCAATTTTCCACTTAAGATTTACAGTACTGTTTCTGCATGAATAATAAATTTACCGGATAATAAATTTAGTTAATATGGGGACTATGTCATGATCTTTTTCAGTTATATATGTTGTTTAATATTGAAGGTAAAATGATTCAAATTAGTCCAGTTCAAGAAATGTTTGTCAACCCTTTGCTAGCAAATGGCAGGCAGTATAGTTAAGCTTTCTAAGTCTTCTTGAATTCTTAATGAAATCAGATTGCGGCTTGAGTTATTTAGTGACAGCAAATTCCTAAAATCTTTTCCATCAAATTCAAAGTTGCTTTAAATTTTTGTATCTAAAATGTATTTGAGGCTATCAAGGCTTCAGTAAAATTGCAGTTGCAGTTTCCTGATTGGCAGATAAACCTTTTAAAAATTGGTCCTTACCACCACTTCTAATAGGCCCGAAAACTACAGTGTGTCGTTCAGAAAGATGGCTCTGATTTCACTAGAGCTTTGCTATGATACCTTTCAACTTTCCAGCCTGCCAGCGTGTGTGATAGAAGCCATCAAAACGTGTGAAAAATGACCCAAAAGCAGAACTGTTTTTTGCAGTTATCAATACAAACTGTTATTGTGCCATAATTGACAGATGGTTTTTCACTCTAATATCTGTTTTTAAGGATATTTTTACACTGATTTAGAGAGCTTTTTTTTTTCTTTTTTTAAAAAAAAAAAGTGGAAAGGCAGGAATTATACCATACTCAACAAAAAGGGCTTATGTTCTAGAATAACTATGAGAATTTACTAATAGGCTGAAAATCCTGCTTTGAGTCAGGGAGCGCAGGGATAAAAGTTCTGTCATGCTCTAGGAAACTGTGCTGATGAGTAGCTGTTGGCTGGTTTAGTGTGAAACCATTCTATTTTTTTTCTGTAAAACTGTGAAAAGTTTTTTCTGTTACTGAAAGGGAAAGAAATATTTGAAAATTTGTAAAGCTGGATAGAATTAAAAATCATTCTGTCTAATTTCATTGGCGAGTATATTTAGCCTCTTGTTAAAGTAACTTCACCCAATTCTTCTCACCTGGACTGAATTAATGTTGATGGTAACTGTAGCTCTGCCTGAACACTGATATTAAAATTAACATGTTCTTAGAAAGTACTTGTTTTTATACAGCTCATGTTTCACTTTCCATATATTTAAAACTTCAATATCAAATTTAGATTGCTTTTTAATTTGTATTTGATTCTCTCAGTATATTCAACCCTGTAGCCTTAACTAAATTAGATTTTCGTAGTTGAAAATGAACAGTTCCTTTCCTGAGACCTGGAGTATCCTGACGTTTGTGGCACAGACATTTCTGACACAGAAAGGGCTGCAGTTTATGTGAGGGTGTACTTTAAGCTCGGCTGATCCTGAGTATGAAAACTATTAGGCATTCCAATTGAATGTGTCAGTTGTGGGACTGTTTTAAAAACTCAGTTGTTAGTTCTGTGTCACTGAAAGTTGTGGCTTTCAATGTGCTTCCTGGACAGCCTGGCAGAGGATCTCCCTTGTGACTCGTGCCTTAACTTTTGTTGGATGAAAAGAACAGAAGCAGTACAACAAGGTTTCTGTAATTCGTTATTGCCATTGGTGGTGTTCTTGTCTTAATGATGGCAGGAATCTCCCTAGAGAACTTAAGTGGTTGGCTAGTAGCATCTTCAGCCTAGGCAGTGCTTCCTTCCAAAGCTGGTTCTGAGAGGTGGGAATGCAGGAAGCAATGCGGCCTGCAAGTGCTGGTGGATGTAAGGAGCTATGATAATAAAAGTTTTGATTTTTGTCTGGAAAATAAGATATATTAGGTGTTGAAAAAAACCCAGAAATGTGGAGGGGGGAGAAGAGGCATGAAGACTTCTTCCCCTTTCCTTCTATATTTCTTCTACATAATCACAACTCTCTTTTTACATAATCTGTCCTCCTTAGATAATTGCTGGTTTAAAGCTGGTCTCTAAGTATGTGTGTATATATAGATCCTTCTTCAGGCACAGCTCTGTGCCAGAGCCACCCTTTCTGGACTTTGGGGAAGAAGCATGGGACACTGATTTCTGAATGCATTCATCCATCTCTCCATATCCCAGATGTGCAGCTTTGCTCATTCACGATGAAGTCTGGGGACTTTCCTCAGCTAAAAGGAAAGCGTGTCAGTGCTACCTGCATGAAGCACATCTGTAGCACGCACCTTTGAGCTCCCGTTGGTAGCTGTTACGTGCAACTCTGCTCGAGACACTACACACTTATTACTTGTAGCTCTCAGGGTAGATGGCATCTTTTCTGTCACAATATTTCTGTCACATTCTTAAATACAGTCTGAAATGATCTAAAATTTGTCCAGTTGCAAAAGTAATCTCAGCTTCAACTGTGGACTACCACTGAGATTTAAACGAAAGGAGAGAAAAAAAAATAGAGAATAAGCTTAGGACCCTAACATGACTTCCTGGCATTTCTTGCTTACTTTTTTTTCTTTTTTTCCTCCCTTATTTACATACCTGGAATGGAACTACTGGAATAATTATACAGGGATTAAAAATGTCTAAAAGCAAAACCCAAATATGTTACCGCTTTATATAAACTTAAGACTTTGAATATGACGAACAGCAACATCTAACCTTTGATCTGAATGTTTACCTGCTGAGAACTTCAGCTTTGAGTACTAATGTGGGCGTTCTTACCATTTTCTGTTGTAGAGTTATTCCATATAATTTATTTATTAAAAGCCTTGTATTTAATCTGACAGAGTTTGCAATCTGCCAAAGTGTAAAACTGTCACAAGATACATTTATAGCAGGGTCTGCATAGCTGTACAGGAGGTGAAAATAAGTCAATATAAACCTATGTCAATGAAGATGAGATTTTGTGTACAAAATCTGGCAAAACAGTTGATCAAATTCAGGGCAGCCCTTGCTGCCAGTTTAAAAATGGGAAATTTTATGAGGAAACAAATGACAAACTTCTGAATCAGTTTACTAAGGATCACAGTTACAGGAAGTAGAGGCACTCATGCTATAGCCACTCATGAAATCAGAATAAGATTAAGATATTAACCATGGCCCAGAAAAACCTGAAATATTGTCATTCTCCTTCACATGCATTTCATTTCTCGTGGTGGACCCCATCTTTCTTCCAAGCTTTAATTTTATTCAAATGTGGATATCTCCAGGTAATTGTTGAAAGACTAGAAAAAAAATAAATGAAAGCAAGTGAAAAATCCCAAACATTTTGAAAGCGCCATGAATTGTACAAATGACAGCCAGGTTTCCATATTTTGGGGGTATGTTTACTTGTTTTTGTTTGTTTTTTGATACTTTAATGAAAGATGAAACTTTAAAGTAACAGGTTTTGGATTTTTATCATGTACAGTAATGAGTGATTTAATTCTCAATGCAGATTTTGAAAAATACTAAGGTGATAAGGATTTTTGCATTTATATTTAAGTGCCTATTGTAAACTAAATATCCTGGGACAAGAAAAGTAAAACCATCTGAAGGAAAAGCAATGTTTTGTGCCTTTTTGGCAACAGAGGAGTTAAAGTAAAGGTGACTTCAATGTAAGTATTTTTTGGGCGGCCTGAGTGGTTCACTCAGGCAGGAATAGATAAAATCATAAGAATCCAAATGTTCTTTACAAATTGCAAAAACAGTTCAGCTTACATTTTCCTGACTGTAGCATTTAAAAAGACAATAACCACAAGACTAATTTTTAATTACAACAAATAAGCCTTTTGGGATAAGATTTCAGAGCAGGGCAGTGTTTCAGCTTTAAGTCTAGCTTTATTGGAATCATGGGACTGGAGAATACATAATTTGATGTATAATTGTAGATGGTGTCAATACTGTTAAAGCTGAAAGTAATCATAGAGAGTGTAGAGAATGTAACATCTTATTGGAATATAGCACCTTCTTTTGCAGTGATGTAGTTAGTAAATTCATAATTAGCATTCCAAACTTTCTATTTTTCCATATGTTCATGAAATTTTGAATAAGATCAAAATCCAGCTTTCTGAGCTGTGTTTCCTGGTACGTGAAGTTATACAGTGTCATCTCTGATAAATATAAAAGAAAATCTAAGAAAAAGAGCATACGTTTTCTTGCAGTAGAATATCCAAAATTCCCTTTTGAGATAAAACAACCCAATCTTTTGGGTTAAAATATGCAAGTTACTTTGACATTAGTGGATCCAGGATTTTTCTTTTTTTTTTTTATTTTTTTTTTGTTCTTTATCACTTAGGAGGAACAAGTGCAATTTGCACATCAAACTAGTTGCATTGTGCAAGCAGGAACTGATGTGAAGTGGTAGATTGAAGCTGTGAGTATTGACACTTATAATATGGTGGTGGGTTTTTTTTTTTTTGGCAGAAACTGAGAATAAAGAAGGTATTTTGCATAGGAAATGTCATCTGAGTAAATTAAAAACATGACATTAAAACTTTCAACCTGACTAAACAAGAAACTACCAAATAAAATACAAATGCTTGCAATAAAGTGAATGGGAAGTGGAGTTTGAGGCTAGAATGACAGTATACTGTGATTTCTGTTGTTTTGTTTACTTGTGGTGGCTTTAGAGTATGGCTCAGATAGATTGACCTTGAGCTAAGTTTCTTGACATTGATTCAAGTGGAGTGTGGTGGCTATGATCTATTTGGGGAATTAGTGCAGGACACAAGCGCAGTGAAGATCTGTGCTTCATGCATTGGGGACAGTCTCAAGTTTGGGATGTAGCTCCTTCTGTTTGGAGTCATTTGAGATCCTTTCCCAGCTTCCTTATATTAGTTGCAATCGACAGGATCTTATCCTTCCTGGGCAATTGTTCATAATCTGTAGTTTACAGAGACGCATTGCTCATGGCTTGGCTCAAGGCCAAAGCAAGCTGCTGCCATTACCTGGCAAATCACACAACTTTGCTCTCTCTCCTGCCTTGTTGCCTGTGGTTCAGCAGAGGTGGAACAGCCATCTCTGGTCTTAGTGCTTCTTAGTATGCTTGTGTTTGGAAAGCCAACTCTTTAGTATTATTTTATCTCCTCCTGAAATATTCCTATCATCTCTGTGATATTCGTAATAAATGAAGCTATCATTAAGATAATTAAAGCTCTGCTAACTAAGAATGAAACATTATGGTGTCTATCACCATGGCATATATTTTCCTTAGAAAAATTGTAGAATTTCTTGGCAGAACAATTAGAAAGTTCTAGTAGAAATCCTGGTGGACTCTAGCTGGGAGGAAGATGTGTGGCATGATTCAGTATATGGTATAAGCTATGTATCATCAGTGCTGCTCTGGCAAATGCTGTTACACTGCGCCATTATTATATTAATGTTATATAAAATTAGCTAGGAGCAGCTCTGGCTAATTGCTAAAGCAAAGGTTAAAAGGTTAGGAAAAGCTAGGGCTAATAAAAAGGAACATATGGGGAAAGTGGAGGCGGTGGCTTGATATTGCAGGCTACAATGGATGTAAAATAGGGGAGAGGAGTTACAGGTTTCTCCTTACATTCCTAAAATTATTTTGAACATTGTGCGATGAAATGATTAGGGTATTAAAATACAAGATGTTTGTGAGTTCTGTCTAGTAGCATTAACAAATAACCAGCAAATGTTGCATTGTATGGCCATAAATTTACTCTGTATGAGGAAGTATCACTTGAGAATTACCTAGCACCACACTAGCTTTTTAAAATACAAACTTTTTGACTGTTTAAATTAACACAATCATATTTTTGACTACATATAGCTGGTTTTGCTAAAATAGGATTGTGAATTTTTGCATATGAAATAGTGTCAGAAAACTCAAACTTTTAGAAACCAGGAGCTGAAGAGTTAACTTACATGCCCACACAAGACTAGGTCAAACTGTTAGTTTACCCACAGATAGCTTTATTTGGGAATTGAAATAAATGTGCTCTATATTGTAATGAGCATTTATGTAAATTTGTTCCAGACTCGCTAATTAAGTACCACTTCAATTAATGATTGTTTTATAGTAAAAGCATATTTATGTGCTTTTTTTTTTTTTTTTTTGCTGTTGTTACAGGGGAGTCCAACATGAATATTTATTAAAACTTTTTCAAGTTACTTAACATTTTCCACAGTGCTCCTTCATTAAGTGTTTTTTACAATTTGTTTTTTTCTCATGCTGATTCTAGAGCAGAAATGCAAGAGCAAATTGTTGTTATTCATGATCCTAAG
>JAVCKT010001017.1:0-14595 GCA_032273925.1 Rhynchotus rufescens | reverse complement strand
TATTCCCCTCCTCCCAGCTCCTACAGCTGCAGTGCATATAATCCTTAATGTTTTATGCAAAACACTTATACTGTATAGCTTTTTTCTCTGAATTTCCTTTAAATCCTCTTCTACCCTTCCTTTCAGAGTGGTTTGATTCAACCAAACAGGCTTTCTGTGTTGCTTACATGGCCCCTAGGGGCATCTCCCTTCGACTTAGCAGTGGAAGATTTATTGCAGTGCCTGTGTCTGCGTTCCACCAGAGCAGCCAGAAATTCTGGGTGATCTTGTGGCTGTTACTTCATCCTCACATTGTTCCTTTAGGCAGCTCACATTAAACTTGTGCTCACGCTGCAGATGGTGCTTCTCAGTGTCGGGGCAATTTTAGCAATGACCATTTACCCTCTTGCTTGTCTGGGGTCAGTCACGTCACATCACCTGTAAGGCAAGATAGGGCACGTGGGGGCTGAACAGGAGCATCCAGTGTAATTATAGTAATTCTTTGGGGGAAAATTGAGTTCAGCCCCCAGTGTAAGAATGGACGTGATCTTGGTAGTCCTTGTGTCTCTGGACAGCAATATCTGCAGTGTTCACAGAAAAGGGGAGCACCAGAACCTGGCCACTCTTGGACTGCAGGTGGAGAATTTACCTATGACTTTGCAATAAAGCTCCAATATTAGAGAAAATGCCAGTGTTGCTATTTCAGAAAGGGAAAGTGTCCCTTACCTTTGTGTTTGATGGAAATGAAAACCCCAGCACCAGAAGGCTGCCCTTCTTCCATTCAGTTTCAAGAAAAAGGGGAATCCTTTTTAAATGGCAAGCAGGCAAAGCTCCCAAAATGCTGCCCACGCCTTATGGCATGGGGGAGAGCCACAAGGCTCAGAGCCCTGCACAGTCTGGCTCTCTGCAAGGATCAATTCAAGGGTAACACGATCGCAGCACTGGTGAGGATGATGCTACAGATGAGGAAAGAAGGGATGTTTTGCCAGCCACTAAGCACGAGGTAGAGAATGCAGTTCAGCAGTTAGTCTGTGTTCATCTAACTGGGCCCCTGGGAACAGCGAGAGCAGAAAACGGACACAGTTTATTGGAAGCAGCATCAGCATTTCATTTCACTCTTTGGAGAAATTGGGTCTTGGTAAGTTCAGTTGGACGCTTCGTTGCACGGCATACGTGCAATTTTGGCTTCAGCAATGGCAGGAATATTCAGGACTGAGAACAAATTGCTTTAGAGCATAAAGGAAAAAAGTAGCTTGGCTGTAAAAGGGGATTGGAGCTCTATTTCTTTTTTCCCAGGAAACACATCAATTGGATTATTTACTTTGTGGCAGACCATTGGTTTTATTTTCAGCTTGTTTGGTTTTAAATATGTGAAATGGCATCATAATGAAACAGAAATAATATATATTAAGGCCAATTAAGATGAAGATGGTGTTTCAAAGAAGCCTAAACTAAAATCATGATTTTTTTGAATGTGCAAACTAGCCTTGCAGTTTTCTTTATGGTTTTGAAAGATTTCTTTTTGCTATAAATCTGAAGTGGATAAAATAGTTGGGCTGAAAATGGTGGTCAGAGTAGCTGAAGGGTGTTTCAATTCATAATAATTTTCAGGAAACACATGCTTCAAAACTCTGAATTTCCTCCCAAGTCAGGTTCTTCCTTCTGCATAGGGATTAAGAGAGAAGGCATCATTTAAATAAATGAAATCTAAGAGCTCTGAGTGTGCTGGTTCCCACCATGCCCTAACTGCATGGGCAAGGACATGCAATGATTGCCTTCAGTTTACAAGAGATTCCCATTTCCTGAAGATGAATGAGAGAATGGAAATGTTGATAACAAGATTGTCTACCCACGTTTGCCTCCAGCGGTGGATGAATGTCACAGGAAGACCTGCCTATATTAGACCTGTTTCTACTCGCTGACGTCAGGTGATTGAAACCAAAGTTGCCCCGTGGATTTTCACTAAGTGACATGTAATTGTTTTACACTCCTACATGCGCTTTTGTCAGCCCACAGAAACATTCATGCTCTCCATTCCAACTGTCAGGTGTTCCAGAATTTATCCTTGCCCCCTGGGTGCATTTTTGCATAACTCAATGCAGCACAGATATTTGGCAGACATTCTTCTTATTCTTTATTTAAAACTGAGAAACTTTATGAATGGCTTGCTGATGCCAAATCCTGCCTGCCTTGTTCTTTATTAGTCTTAATGATTTCTTACTTCTCTATATAACACCAAAAAAATGTGTGGAATCTGTAGTTCTGTTTGGAAGGTTTTTATAGGTGATTCTATAAGCACGAAGAAATATGTGAAAAACAACTCCTTGAATTAACTGGGTGCTTTTTCATGCCACTTCCAGATTTAATATTTAGCCAGACCTTCATTGATATGTGTGGTGTTACTCTTTGAGGAGGAACAAATGGGTTTAGGTTGAAACAAACAACTAAATATGTAATAAATAGAGTGCTGATGCTGCAGTCATTAAGTTTGGCCGCATCCTGTGCAAGGAGGAGGGCTTGTTTCCTGCTCAGTAAGCGTGGAATAGCCCAACAGGTTGTGACAGTATTCCCAGAGAAGGGCTTTCCATAGTGGAATAATAAAATGAATTGAAGATTTTCAGAATTTGTCTGGTCAAAGCCCTGAGCAGCTTGATCTAACTTTGAAGCAGGATTTGGAGTAGATGATCTCAAGAGGTCCCCTCCAACCTGAATGATTCTGCAGTTCTAATGCAACCATACTGTTATCTTTTAACTGATTAACTGTAAACATGTAAATGGAAACATTTAATTGTCATAATATAGAAAGCTCTAGGAAGGTTATCTGTATGAAAAGGACTTGACTTAGAATACTTAACTCTGCAATTTCTAAGCAGTTGTAGAGCAGAAAAGCTCTATTAGCTTGCATAGTGCTGAGGCTTGATCTGGAAAATACTTCTGACCTGAGATAGATACTGGGCTTTCATCCTTTTTTTTCCCCCTCTTCTATCCCTGTGAGAAGGCAAGTAAAGACTCTTACTTTGACTCAAAAGTAAGCTATGAAATTATTTTTAAGCAGGTTAGTCTTATTTCCTTTCTCAGACTTTGTGTAACTGACCCTGTAAGTATGGAGGAATGAGTAGGTTTCGAATGTTTTGAAATTATGTGAGGCTAAAAAGCAAATTAGGGAAATTTACACACAAAAGCACAAAAGCAAATTAGGGAAAAATACAAGTTAAACTACTGTAGGATTGGCCAAGTGGAAGAATCTGGTACTTCAGGAGAATGTCTTGCGTTCAAGTATATTTTCAGTAGCTTGAAGGACAGTAGAACTCAAAATGTTCTTGACAAATGGAAGAAATGATCAAAATTATATGAAAATTATCAAAATATTATGTCAATTAAATCATATATAAAGTACAGTCAACCATAGGTTTTGTTGGAGAGCAAGTGGTTAAGTGACAGAAAATGAGTAAAAACATGAAAATGAGTCAACAGTGCTGCTGCTGCTGTGAAATGACAAATCCTGGGGTTATATAAAGGCTTGCGAGATACATGAAGTAACTCTCCACTAACCCTTGCCAAAACTTCAGCTGAAACACTATGTCTAGTTTTGGGCTGAAGGCTTTTAAGAGTGATGTGGAATTAACTGGAGATAAAACAGGAGAGCAGGAGCAGTGACAGGGCTCTGAAATGCAGGAGCTATGAGGAAGGATGGAAAAAAAAAAAAGTTAGACCAAGGAGAGAGATACTGCTCTTCAAATAGGCTGCCTCAAGGATAAGGGAAATAACTTTTGTTACTATCTCTAGCAGACAGGATAAGAAATTATGAGTTTCAACTGTAATAAGGAAGATTGTGCTAGACGTTGGGAAAACACATTGAGGTAATGAAACACTGAAAGAATTTTCAGGAGGGTTTTGGGTCTTTGCTGTCATAAGGAGCAGTTTAGAGACACGTCCCTTTGGATCCATAAGCACTAGTGATTCTGCCTGCAAGCAGACCGTGCTAGCACTGGCTCAGGTTCTCTGCAATCCTGGGAGAGACCAGGTGATCAGGGCTGTTCGAGGTGCAAAGGCACAGATCTGTTGCACATGGAGTGGAGCGGCTTTCTGCTCCAGCAGCAGTTCCTTCCCCTTAGATCTTTACCATCTAGACACTTTCACTTTTATTCCCTGTGAAATACTCATTCTGTCATTTTGTTCCTCTTGTTAAAGGAAAGCACATGTTAATTATGGCATAAATAGAACTACTAATAAAGTCAGGGAGTATTAGTTTTATTTCAGATAAGGAAAGCGCAACTGGGCTGACCGAGAGCCCAGCTCTGTTATCTGAGTGGTGATGTGATATAGGGAAACAGATTTGATAAAACATAGAAAAGCTAAAACAGTGTCCTCATGTGAATTTAGGTTACTCTCTCTAATGGCTGTTTTTTAATTGCTGTAACTACAGTGCAGGCTGGTGGTATACATTTATGTTTAAAAAACTATGTATATATACATACTGTCTTCCTTCTCTTACATAATGTTTATTTTACTTTTAAATATGAACAGTGAGTTAGATAACATTCCCTAAAATATGGGAAATTCCTTGTTCTCCTTTGAGTGTTTTTGAAAGATCATATTATTAGCATGAGAGTAGACAAATGGGAATCCTTTTAGCTGCCTTTTTTGAAGTGGCCTTTTTTTTTTTCTCCCTCAAAAACATTTGTTCCCAGCAATGTCAAGGGTAGTCTATCTGACCTTCCTCTTATTTAAATACTGTAAACTGACTCTGCTGAAGTCTGGAAGTTTCTTCAGAATTCTCTTTAGAAATTATAGTAGGGGATCCACATTTTGGTGTCAGAAATGACTGTGCAGTTGACTGTTTATTGTCATAGTTGCTGCATGACACAGAACTTTCACAAATTATACTAAGACCAAGCTTCAGCAGGTCTCCTCTGCAGACCACACACCACAGCAACTCTATCATCAAGAATATGCATATAGAATACACATGCTCCATGCAAACACATGACAGGCCTTTAAGAGCCTGGTCAGAAAACACATCTAAGATTGTGTATGCTTTACACACAGCTTTAGATGGAGCACATGATCACATGCTGAATTTTGCAACAGTGCAAAATGGACAGATTCACTTTCAGTGTAAGCCTTCAAAAGTGAAAAATCCTGAGCAAGTTCTTCCTGAAAGGCATTGCACAGTATCTGCTCCAAAAACTTCAGTGTCAATCATGAAGTATGTCTTAGGATTAGGAAGATAAAACTAAGAATTAGGTAAAAACATTAGATAAAAATTAAGCCTTAGATTAAAAAAAAATATATAGCATTTTAATAAATAAATGACAGGAATAGGCTTAAATTAGAGGTTGAGAATGAGGTTGTTTGCAATGCTAAAAACTACTCTGATATCTTCTTTTAGATGGTCTTTGTGTTAAACTATAGCTTTAAAAATGGCAGAGGCTTTCAGTCTGTAATGAGCATGTTGGTGTTTTAACAAAAAAAAAAAAAAATTCCTGAATTGGGTCACTTTGAAACTTTATAGTTTACTCAGCACTGGCATCTTAAAATAGAAGAACACCAATTTATGAAGGTCTGTCCTCACCAAGCATGCTGGGGCCCTTCTGACTCATCCAAGGCGAGGGAACTGAGAGCCGGCCGAACTCTCATCTCAGCAGCAAGGAGGAAGGGGCCACTTGATTTGAATGCTGAGGAGTCAAGAGCCAGACCGAATGGAGCAGGGGGAAAGTCACAAGAAGGAGATGAGGAGACTTTAAGGTAGTGGCCGATGAGGTGGGAAAAGAGAAAATGTGTCCTTCCTCTTTATTGTAACTCTCCTGTGTTTGAAGAGTGTCTCAGTGCATCCTGAGAGCACCAAGGTGTTTTCCCCCAATCTCTGTGAAATAGTGTGACATTATGTAAAGAAATACCTTCAGAGTTTGTTATGGCATGTTTTAAAGGAAAGTTTTGGGGGCAACATCTTGTTTATGAGGCTCCGTGGCTTTGGGAGGTATGTATGGAGGACAGAGGTGTCACACTTGTTGCACAGAAGACTGGTCTCAGCCTATGGCAGTAGCACTGGCAAATATACAGAATGTCCTGAAATGTTTGTCCGTTAATGCAGGCTGAGTCAGCATAAAACACCCAGGACCTGATCTGCTCCTACCCTGAAGGGCATGGGAGACTGCTGAAGAATTGATTGGTTTGTCAAGGTTGAGGAACGAAAGCTGGAAAACGGTGTGGCCGGGAAGAAGTGCATCCCACGTTCGGGTATCAGCGAGGACACGCGCTGACAAGCAATCATAACATCTGTGCACTGTGGCATCACCTGCTTAAAAAATGTTGAGACATCCTAAGGTGTGGTTATGACTGAATCTAGTTTCCTTTGGCACTGCAAGCAAGACTGTACTACAGCGATGGTTTTTACAGGAAGTAGCTTTTTTAAGGTTCCCTGTTAGAACTAGTCATTATTTGCATCTTGGCATTGCACAAGTAAAGCCCTTCTTCAGCCTCCTACCCAGGAACTACCAAGGAATGTAACGGCAGCAGCTGCAGCGTGGGCCTTGGTCTGGCCAAGCCTCTGCCAGCAGAGTGAAATATGTTGCTTGGCTTTGGCTTCCTCCAGCATGAGGCTGCGTGAAGTGTAGGGATGGTGCAGAACCACAGTGCTAGATTAAATTAAATGGAACTTAATTTGGTCCACCAGATAGTGGGGTCCTGGTGTGGCAGAGCATGGGTTTGGGTCCATGGGGCAGAAGTACAAGTTTTGAAGAGGTGGTTGTTACAGGGGTCTTATTAACACTGCACTGCATCTTATAGGGCCTTCAATGTCATCTTGTCCCATCTTTCTCTTGTTTCTTGCTTCTGAGGAAGATCTCAGTGTACTTGTCATCATATGCTTCTGATTCATGGCAACCACTGAAAGAGTCATACTCATCATTGTAGGAGAGATTGGCTTCCAGTTTCTTCTTCTACTGAGGTTGTTTTAGTACTCCTGAGAAAATAAAACCTATCATCTCCCCACTCCCATTAGCTGTTCCCTCTAATAATTCACTAGAAGAGCTGCAGTTCTTTGGTTGAGCCCGCTTCTGGGGTGGTGGATATCTATTGAATGATCCTGTTCAAGGCTGATGCTGTGCAGAAGTATGTCTAGGGAGAAGTGTATGCTGCTTCTACACATCTTGTATGAGCAGGATGGGCTGATGATGGGATCTAAAGAGTAGGGGAATGAGATGTAATAGAGAAGGAAGGTTCCTCAACTCTCTTTTTGCAGGCTACATAATATGATATCCATCCATGTCAGGACTTAACCCAGCCAAGGACAGAGGGGTTCAGGCCATTTGGACAAAGAAAGGACTGCACAGAGGGATAATGAAGAAGTCTGCTATCCTCCCATGTACTTGTACTGCTCAGTAAGCTGCTGCTGGAGCTATGTTTATCTCTGCATCTGTTCCTAAAAGAAATAAATAATCCAACTGGCAGTAAATAGCATGTAGCATGGAGGACAGGAAAGCCCTGGGAGGTCTCCTGTGAGCTCTGTAGCACCTCAACAAGACCTGCAGTCCTGCTGGAGATATGGTTAAGGGCCCTAGAATATGGACAAAATGCCTTCCCCCATGCAGTACGGTCCTGGCATCCCCTGCTGTCTTGTATCCTGAGCTCTGCCTTGGACTGTTCTCTTTTCCATCACCATTTGGCATGCACCCAAACCATGGTGCCACATTCACAGTGAAGGCCACACAGCTACCCAAAGTCACCTCCCTCGGGGCTAACCACTCTATTGACTTTGCTTGGTTCCCTTGTGGAACTCATGGTGTAGGCTGAGAGCCAAGGGAAGGGTAAAGCTCGAGAGTGCCGAGGGAGAGGTTCTGGCTTGGCATCAGTGTCATGCAGGTCTGCATCCAGCTACCTGCTGGATGCTAAACCAAGGGCTGGAAAGGGCCTGGTGCAAAGACCTCATAAAGTTACAACTAAGAAGAAATCTGAGGTCAAAATCTGTATGTAAATGATTAAAAATGGGGGAAAAAGAGAAATGGAAATTATAGGATATCCATATAGGGCTCTATTTAAAGAAGAACAGAGACATAAGGGATCAGGAGAGAGGAAAGAATAAACTGATAAAAGTACACACAGGCTAGTCTTGGGTGACCTAAGAGCCTCTCCCCAATAAATTCTGGGGACACATCTGTAAACCAGCAACATTTTTTTTTGGAACTGTCAGAATGTTTCTAGAAAAGATCACCAGTTTATTTCAGCAGGCCATGCCATTCTCAATCAAAAGGAATAGAAGGCCTGCAGCCGGGTTTTGCATATATTCAAATGTGAGTCTGAGCCTATGGCTGTTCAGAATAAAGTCTTAAAAGGCACTGCCTGCAATGACATCCCCCTCAAACTCCAGACTCCACATGTGCTGCTCAACAGGCACCTGCAACTTGTTCCTGCTCCTCCAGGAGCACCAGTACAGATGTTTGCCCAGCTATCCCATGAGCTGGATCAGGAAAATGATTTGCTGTGAAAAACAGCTCCGAGCGAAAAAGACAAAAAGGTTTCCTTAGTTTCTGTTTCTAAAGTCAGATCAGTTCCTTGAAATGCCCTGGTAGGCAGTGTTAGCGGGCAGTGTGCCAGGAGCAGGAGTTGTGGCTGACAGGCCTGAGCAGGACAGCTTTATGGGGCTGTTCCTACCAAAGTCTTGTGTTACAAAACTAACAGGAATCTTTCCACAGATGTTGGAATAGCCATGAGGTGGTGAGGTAGTGGATAACCTGCTGTTTCTCTGCTTTCACTAAATCATAAAAATACCCCCTTTTTTTTCCCTTCATGTATGCTTCTTTGTAGGAACAAAATAAATGTTTGTGTGCTTGATTACTGACTGCTACGTTAGAAAATATTGAAGAAGAGCTTGAGAAATGGAAAGAGTGCTTTTCTACATTTCTACATTCATTTCTATATTCATTTTCTACAATTTCTGCAGAGTGCTATCACTTTTTTTATATAATATGTGGCGTTTTTTCCCCGATGCCGTAACATTTAAAACACTGAAATCCTGAATAACCTTTCAAATATGTGAGAAAGTTGCACAGCGCTGACCAATTCATGATCTTAATTATATTTTGATTCTGAGAAAGATCCATGTTTATGAAAGCTGGTTCATGTGTAAACAGTTCCAGGACTAGCTTCCTCCTTTACCAATTACTTTTGTTATATTATGGTAATCCATGTTTAAAAAGAATGATCCTAGTGAGTAATACAGTTGTCTGTTATCCAGTCACCTCCTTTTCCCTTTCCACATCTAGGCTGATTTTGAGTAAATCAGATGGTGGGATAGCCAACTGAAAGACACCAAGTTTCCTCAGCTGTGAGCATACAGTGCAATTGCAATTAATGCTTTGTTTTGGCTTCCTGTTCTGATGACATTCCAACTTCCCCCACATAAAAAAATCAAAGGGTTGAATGCTCCAGAAGGCTTCATTCCAAGTGCTCTGCCAGCAACAGGGCAAATGGCACCATGCTCTCCTATGGTCTTGTCTTGTGGCTGGATTTTCCAATATGTAACAATGTGGAGTCCACACTTCAGCTGCTTCTTACTAGAAAATCTCCCTTCTCCTTGTCTGTCCATGTCTGTCTGTCTTTTGTGCAACCAGGAGAACCTGCTGTCTTTCAGACTGCTGCCTAATTGTTGGATTTGTTTGAAATTGGTCAGTGTGTAAAGTGACCAAATGACACACGTAAGCCTTTGTGTCAAAAGTCACAGAACTGCAAATTTATTGCCGTATAATGGGAGGAAAGGAGGGTAAAGTGGAGTGGAGGAAGTGATGCAGGGGAATTCTGTAGACCTTGAAAATCCTGCTTTGGATGGCTTTCCCCATGAAGCGTAGAAGCAGTGTTCACAGGCTGGCTAACTGTGGCAACAGCTAAGAAATTTGTGTTCAGGCATTTTGCCTGAAACACTGTTTGTGCCTCAAATCTTTGGCGCCCTAGAGAGAAGGGAGCATTGACGTGTCCTAAAGAAAAGTCTGTTGGCTTTTCCCTAAGTCTCTTCCCAGGGAATGAAGAAGCTAAAGGTCACTCCACAGAATTTCTCCATCACCACAAGCCTTGACTTGGAAAAGCAGCAGCAGGATTGATCCTTTTTCTCAAGCAATGTAAGCATGGTCTCTCTAAATGTCTGTTTTCTCTTTAATCCGTTGATGTTTTCCTTTGAGATTAAACAGGCTATTGCTGGTATTTGGCTGGATTTAATTTGGGCAGAGTGGAAGAAGTCTTATTCATTTTATATAACTCTAGCTTAGCCCTGGGGATGAAGCTGGATCAGGATGGATTCCTGCTGCCTCTTCTTTGTAAACACTTTCTATCCTATGTGTTGTTTATTGTGTGTGCTGTGTGAGATTAGCAAAGTGAAACACTGATTAAACACTAGTTAACTGATAAGACTGATTAACTGAGATTTCTTACTCTAGAGAGTTTTGGGAAGCAGTATTTCTTAGTGTCGATTTGCTTCTCTGCCGAAAGCTCTATACTTGCCTGTCTTATAAACGTGCATTTCTTTGCACAGCTAATCCCTGGAGATCTCTATGAATCAGGAATAGCCTGCAGAGCACCTGTCAAGACCACAGGTGTATTCCCTTTGGAAAAGTTGAATGGAAATTGAGGAAAGGTTTCACTGTTGGGGGTCAGAACAATAACTAATGCCCAAAGAATTTTCATTTGGTCAATAGGAAGCTGCATTTCCCTGTACTTAACACTATGGATGCAATTGCCAATGAAGGTAAACAAAACAAACACAAAGTGGTTCTGAATTTGAATGTTATGTCCAGATCAACTTGCTGAGACAAATTTTGAACAAAGAATGTAATCAAGGCCAACTACTGATATTGTTACCTGTGCTACTTTTCATAGACTCTTGGTGATCCTGACTGCACAAAAGCTTCACGGAGGTCTAAAGGTAAAGTTCTGGGTGGTGCCTTTCAGGTATGCAATAGAAAATAGCAGGCTGAGCTGTGCAAGCCCTGTTCATGTTCTTCTTGGCCCTGGAAGAAACTTGGATGTGAGTCAATAGAGCTAGGATTTTATGTAAGTTATGGTTCAGTTTTAAATTTCAGAATAAAATGTGGGTATTTTATTGTATTGTGTGCTGTGCACATGGACTTCCCTATCCTATGGCTATATAGGCTGTAAGGTGCCAGCGCTGAGGGAACCCTCATTTGTGCAAAACTGGTATTTTGTTAACCTTTTGGCAAGGCAGGAAGAGGAAAAACTCTCTTCTACAGGTTTCTAATCTGTGAAAATGAGTAAAAATTATGGTATTCCATTGGAACAATGATTCTACACCAAAATGGTTTTATTTTTGTTAATGATTTGTCAGAGTAGAGATGACCTGCTTCTATTTCCAGGAAATAATCCGCATCGAATTCGGTGTATACAAGACTAGACTTCCCTGTCTGTTTCAGGGTTTAGAATCCTTTTGGTTTTGGTTAGACTTCCTGATAAGGTGATTTTATTTGAGATAGAAAACATGTTTTCCAATAATAATTCAATTTGAATCTATTAATTCACTATGGCAAAGTTCCCTAAGTAGCCTCTGCTGTTTCCTGACCTTTGACCAAATGTTCTAATAGTTTCCCTATTAACAGTAAGCAGAGGGAAACTTTCAGATGATAATAACTTTGTAACAAGAATTGTTTTCTGTTTTGGTTTTTTTTTTTTACTCAAGGCTTTTTTTTTTTTCACTCCGTATGAGTTTTATAAGAGATGAAAAAAATGTGTAAGATTAATTGCTACATTAATCAACAAAGAAAAATCATGAAAACATGACAGTAATGCACCACCACAAATTTTTCTCAAGAGACTCTGAGATATGAAAACATTTCTAAAATGTGAAGGTCCAATGATAGTTCACTGCAGCTTTTCCAAAGATCACTGGCTTTGACTCATTCCACATGAAGTCTGAGCTAGAATAGTCTCAGCAAGGACTGGACAAAAAGATTACATTTGGATTATTAAGTTTTAATTAGGTGCTAGGCTATAGAATTAAAAACGTGGGCAGGAAATTTTCAATTTTCAACGGTGTGTCAATGCGAATATACTGAATTTTATAGAGCATCTCCCATTTAGCCAGCTGGGAATTTATATTCTTTTGAAGTTTGGAAACTTTGAGTTGGTTTTGGGCTTACTTGTGCTGGCAAGGTCTTTTACTGTGAGATAAACTGTAAATGAGAGGCCGATTTGGACACAAAGAGCAATTTTTGTAGTCAGTAAGTATGACTTTTCTTTCCCCAGTAATGTCTAAATGTTTTTGTTCTTCCACCCTGTATGTGTGCAGATGCCGGTCCACCGTGCCTTGGCCACCACAACCCCTATAGAGTCAGTGAAGGGAAAATCTGTGCTTGAGAACACAAGCTGCTCCTGTTTCAAGGACTAGCTCTGACTACTAAGGACAGCGATTGGTATTGCAGTTGCCTGTGGCAGGGCAGCTGCAGCCTGAAGCACCGGCTGGTGCAGAGGGCCTCAGCGGTGGCCGCTCCGCAGGGCCTCAGTGGTGGCGGCTCCGCAGGGCCTCAGCGGTGGCGGCTCCGCAGGGCCTCAGCGGTGGCGGCTCCGGAGGGCCTCAGCGGTGGCGGTTCATGTGTTCTGTGACGTTGTTGGCAGCCGCCCCGCAGAGGCCCCAGCCCGAGTCCTGCGGATGCCCCAGGGCCGGGCTCCTCGCAGGCTCCTCCAGTCCGTGCGGAGCGGGGCAGGAGTGGTCTGGCCGGCGGCCCTGTGGTCGCAGCTGGACGCTGCCTGGTGCGTCACGGGAGGAAGTAGAGCCACCGGTCCCCCATTTCCAAGCAGCCTTATGCAAGGCCTAAAGAAAAGCTGAGGCAGCACTATGATGCTAGGCCTTAACATTGCACTATGATGCTATGCCTTAATACTCATTTTTACACCTGGCTTTAGGCAGCTCAGAGTAGGGAGGTAAGGGGACATGGCCTGTGCATGGTCCTGTGGTGGTCAGGAAGAGATCTGCATGCTACAGCAATAAAACGTTTCTTTAAAATGAAAAATATATAGTACAAAAAGCAGACAGAAACAAAGTGAGTATATCACAAGCAAGATGAAATCTAACCATTTCCAAGTAAATACTCCTGGAACTGTGGCCAGTTTGTCATTCAGAGAAAAGACAGCACAAAAGATTTTTAGCAAACCGATTCCATTAGCAAAATCTTCTTTCTTTTTCAGTTACATCAAATTACTATCTGGGAGGCAGAAATGCTTGTGCTATCAGTACCGTGGAGAACGGAGACTGGTTTTTTTTTTAAAAGAAAAGAAGACTCTTTTTCAGGACAGGAAATGAGAAGTGGTGGAGTGGGAAGATGGAGGACTAAGCTAGTTCTGGTCAGGGTGACCGGATGTTTGCTTTTTAAGACAGGGAGGATAACATTGTCTTGCCTCTTTTCAAGGCAGAGGGAGCCTTGTACAGGGCCAGATGAAAAGTGGAGTAGCTTCGACTGAGATCTCTCTCCTCTCCTGTCTCGATGTCATGATGGAAACAAAAGTCAAAATGTCTTGTGCTGCTGCTTAATGCATGACAGTTTTGCTTCTTGGAGGCATAACCAGGACAGCGAGGCAATCTTCTAAAATGGTGACAGACAAGTGGTATAGCTGCTCATCTCTTTTACAGTGACTTAGCTGTTTCTTCTTCTTTCTTTCAAATCTCTATTTGCTAGTCCCATTGATCCCACGTAGAAATTGGCCGTTTAGCTAACTTAGCAAACTCTGCTGGGTGCTTCACCAGCAAACTGTTTACTCAACATGTTTTATCCCCATCCCTGTTGCCAGAGTGCTTCCTCTGTCACTTCATTTCAGTGACTGCATCCACTTTAGGGTCTCCACGGACAGATCTCGTGCACTTCTTTCACCTGACTGCTGTTAGCCTTGCTGTTTCCGCTGAAACAACAGAATTTGGGCCTTTTAAGACTGACTTAGTGAGAAAGCAGGAAACCAAATAGTTAAGACACTTGCAAATGCCTATACATATATATTATATATATTTTTTTTCTCCAGCAAAATCCCTACAGACACCTGTGCTGGGAATAAGCTCCTTTTGTGGAATGCTTTTTGGGAGACGCACTGGTGACTCCTGTCATGAATTTGCTGGGCGGAATGTCACTGTTCTGTCCCTCAGAGGGAGAGAGCCAAGAGTTACATTAGGGTGTCACAGAGGCAAAAGAAACATCCAGAAATGCTCTGTGAAGGTGCTTGGAGCTGGGGATATTTTCCTTGGTAAGGCTGAGCACAGCACAGGGAATCCAAGTGCTAAATGCAGCGTATAGTAGAAGGCAGGAGCCCTGAACCCTAATTAGGAGGGAGAAGCTGTGGAGTAGGTAGCAGCATATTCTGTGATGGAGAAGAGAAAGCAAAGAATCTCTGAGAGAGGCTGAGAAAAAAATCCTCTTTCTAGGGAAAGTCCTGAACATCAGTGGAATATTTCTGTGCAGAACAGAATTCCTGGCAAGAGTGAACCCCTGGAAAAAAAAAGCAGCAGCCCTCAAGACTGCGCAGCATCCCTTTTCCTGTTTGCCCTGGGTGAATCCCAGCAATTATGTGAACAAAGCCAGGAGGCGTCTCCTTGCCTGTCACCCTGAGGTGTACATGTTGCTTTCCAAGAGG